>PVIJ01010364.1:0-60647 GCA_004024925.1 Scalopus aquaticus
AAATATATATTAAAAAAAAAAAAAAAAAGCTGTGCTTGCTTCTTGGTCCTGGGCTGGTTTAACCAGACGTAGGTGAGAGACCTCTGGGGAGGTTACCAATGACAGCCTTTATTTTGATTTCGATTTTTCTTTTTCTCAGATTTGTCTGTCCCCTTCTGCACCTTTCCAGTGGGTCCCCACCAGGAGGTGGCTACCATAAGTCTTTATGGCAGGCTTTCAGGCCTTAGTGGTCCTGCTTTGGGCTAAACATTTGGTCATTTACCCATGAGGAGATTGGTAACTTTGTGTGCCTGATTTGGAAACTTTATTCTTCCCCTTTTGTGTATTGCACAGTAACTGTATTAGGGTTCCTTTCCATTAAGCTCTTATGCACTAGAGCATGTGTTACCTTGATGCTGCGGATGGCAGAACCTATTTAAAGTGGGCAGGTTTGGGGATTCTGGGGTACACCTCACCTTGCACTGTCACAAAAGAATCACTGCTTGGAGTCCAAATAGTAACTGATGTTGTAGTAACTGATAATTATGTAAGATCATATTTCAACCAGTGTTGAGAAAGTCAGTGAAACTTTACTGGTAATGAAATATATTGAGTCTGTGATATGAATGTTAATAAAAAAAGTTTAATTCAATATCTGCTTATATCACTCTTTATGAAGTACTAATTTGATGAGGCTACAAGTAGAAAATTTAGGATGGAACTATCACAAGACCAGAAATGGGAGGTAGAGGTAGAAATGATTAACACAGTCATTAAACCAGATGCAGAAATGAAAAATTCTTAGGCCCCATATGCTGTAACAATTATCAGACTGATTCAGAAAGTATCTGGAGGTACAGACTCACAGTTCCTTACAAATTGACCTAGTCACACCCAGTTATTGTCTTACAGAAAATAATTCATACTTTACCTGTGTCTTACCTGTCAATCACCTACTAACTACAGTGTGCAGGCTATGTGACTTTATGTACTTGTGATATTCGTTCTTATGGCTTTGCTTTTAAATCTTTAAATCTTGACAAGAGGCATCTTATATTTATGTAGCTAGATTTCTGCTTGCTTTCTGGGCATGTAGATAAGATTTTTAATCACATATAGATCTTTTTATGTATGGTAAAGAGCACTGTCTACTATTTAATACTCATTTAATTGCTTTAAAATGTTTAACATTACTACTCATAAATAAATCTTATATCTTCTACATTTTATATATTAGAAACTACTTAACATTTAAAAATATGTTGCAAACTCAATTCAGATTCATAAATCAAATGCCTCTAAATAATGGGTGATTATATTACATAGTAAACTTCTGTGGGAATATTCACAAGAACACAAAACTCCATCATGCTCAATCCTGTATATTCTGACTTAATTTGCCCATATATTAGTGTGCAGTTTTCCTCAGTGATTGCAATTGCAGCTAAAACAGAGAATTACTATCCTAAACATTTTAATAAATTTAGAGTTGTGTATGACTACATTTAAAGATTTCAAATACCTTTAAAACAAACAGAAAACACACATTTTTTATAACAAAACTCATCCTTATTTTTAACATAGTATCAAATCACCATATACTCTGATACATCTTATTTTCCTTATTTTATATATTCTTAGAATTATAGAAATATCTATGAACTATTTGAGTTAGAGTGGTATTTATAATTTTAAAAGGAAGGTATATTTTCTCAAGATAGTCAATATTCCAAAATCTGGATTAATGATCAAATGATTCTTGATTGGGACACATGGCCAACTAAGAACCCAAGGAGATTCACATGGAGACATTTATTATGTAAGGCTCCTTCCTGAATAAGAAGTTATACCAATGAGACCCTCCTAACCTTTCTCTGTTTCTTGTCACCTTTGTCTCTTCCCAATGTGTTTTTGACTGATTTACATTAATTCAGTCATACTTTAGTTACATCTTATAATAATTATTATGGTCATTATGTTATTAGGTAGAAGGAAGGGTACTCTAGGACCCCAAACTTACCTACTTTAAATAGGTTCTGCCATCTACTACATCAAATAAAACATTCTAGTGCATAAGGTCTAAATGGAAAATAACTTTAATACAAATTGCATGATAAAGAGAAGAGAAAGAATATAGTTTCCAAAGCAAACACTCAGAGTTGCCCATCGCCTTGTGAGTAAATGCCCCGCCAAACAGTGTTGGCCCAAAGCAAGACAACTGAGACACGAAAGCCTGCCAAAGGTCTGAGGGGCCTTCTGGTGGGGACCCATAGGAAAGGGGCAGAACGGGCCAGACAATTCTGGAAGGAAATGAGCATAATCAAAATCAAGATAAAGGCTGCCATTTTCAACTTCCTCACAGGTCTCTCACCCATATCTGTTTCAAGTGTCTCCTTCCATGTTCCCCAATCCCTGGTACAAGTCCACACCAGAGAAGTAAGCATGAGTTCTTCATAAGTCTCTCTGCTCTGTGTGCCTCCTCCAGTTCTCCTTGATCTCTTCTTCCTTTTTTTCTTTCAGCTTTCTCCCCAGTTTCTACTCTCTGCTCAGCACCACCCTCCCTCATGTGAGGGTGGGGAACCTGGAAACTCCCCTTTTCCTGGGGACCACCCTGCTACAATTCAAATGTTTATATCCCAGGACTCACATAGTTGAGCACCCAGGCAATTGGTTTTTTTTTAGGTTATTTATGGAGTCATCAATTTAGGACACACTGTTATATCCGTTTTCTATCTGGATATTTTCCCTGCCACGGTTCTGATCAGCAGCACTATTTAGGTCATAGCATTTTCCATTTCTTAAGGTCATTGTTTACTTTACCACAGTTATTGGTATACAAATTGTAGAGGTAGAGAAAAATGTGTGCTGTCTACAATAAAGCTGTTAAAAATATAAATATTCCACTGCTACTGACATTGTTAGAAATTAATCACAGACTATTGCAATCTTCTTTATTATTACCATTTAAAATAGTTTATAATAACTAGTTCTTCATTTGTCTGCCATTAGGTTTTCAGTTTTTCACAAACTTATTGGCAATAGAGATATTCACGATCTACTTAGGTTTGAGGTAAAAATTTGTCATAAGGAAGGGGATATGATTTACTATTGAAAAATTTTAATAGGGGACATAATAGAAAGAACCTCTGAGCAGAAGCAAAATAAACAAGAGGAAAACAGTTATTGAAAACTGGACACATTTTTGATGTTATATTATTTCCATATATAGAAAAAAATAATCTTTCTGAACCTCACAGGGTACCACGTGGTGATAATGGCTTCCTCATTCAAAACAGTCCAACATCATTTCCAAGTGGTCTCATTTCTCAATCACAGTGACACTGATACATTTAAACTTGCTTGACTGTAATAGCAGTTAACATTTAGATTGTAGGAAAGCTCTACCTTAAGAACATATGTAATAAAAGCAATCTACAAATACCGTCTAAATGGTCTTTGATAGTGTCTTGCTAATGGTCTCACAGAATCATTTAAAAGGCAATGAAAATTGGTTTCAAGGTAATTGAATCAAACTAAGTGCAGGAGGAAAAAAGCAAAAAGTATATCAAATTAACATCAGTATGTTGACCCATTGCAGCTTTTCACCTGCTACTTTATTCTGGATTGATAAAAAAAAAGTCTTTTTTTAACTGTAATGCTGAAAGAGTTGGCAGATTTACTGCATTTTGGTGGCAAAGTTCTCAATATGACTTACAAATTAAATAAACCCTTGGCAACACTAACCGACTATTACAGGAGAGCCAAAAAAGACTGTTATATAAGAAAATTTATTTCTTTTAGAGAGGCTATTGAAAACAAATTTAAAACATACTACTTTCCAAAATTAAAAGAAAAATAGCAAATCTAGGTCAGGAAAAAACCTACCGGTCTCTAAATTTATTGTACCATAGGATTATTTTATACTATGACTATCTAAAGTAGTTTTTGTCCAATAGATCTTTCTAAGATGACAAATGTTCCATATCTCCGCTGATCAAATGTTTGACACTAGTCACATTTCTTTAAGCAACATTGAAATGTGGCTATTGTGATTGACAAACTAGACTTTTAGTTTTATTTAATTTAAATAGTCATATGTGACTAAGGGGCTGTAATAGTAGATATCTCTGAAGCCTAAACTGTGTAATCTGACCATTTGAGGTCTCAGAACAAACTGTCTATGCTTGCTATGATGAACTAAAGTAGTTAGAAGATAATGAAATGTATTCAGTAAACCTGAGAAATTAATCCGGAAGTACATTAAATTAATTTTACAAATATGGAATATTTTAAAATGCAGGTATTTTTACATTTGTTGAAATGATAATATTTGACTACAGAGTTAATATTTTATATAATAATTTTACTTATTTTTAGTTCTTAATGTGACTTTTGGAAAGTTTTAAATCATTTTTGCAGCTCACATTGGTGATTCATATTTTATTTTTGCTCAGACAACCATAGCCTAGAGGACTCTGATTTGAACAGCACTTATCTTCCTCTCTTCAAACCTTTTTTAGGATTTGTTCGCTGCGCAGTGACTCTGAGGACAAAATTGCCTCTGTTACTTTCTTTCTTTCCCAGGGCAAAAATAGTGTATCATCATTTTTGAAGAGATTTATTTCTGCTTATACATACACACACAAACACACACACACACACATTTAACATTGAATTGCTTTCACTTGCATTTTGATACTTCATCCTCACAACCAACTTAAGACATAGCACATTATCTCAGGAGCTTTCAAGATAAAGTGTATGGGAAATTGAAAAAAGCTTTATTGAATAAATGACATTTAAATTGAGATATGAAAAATAAGTGTGAGCCTAATTAGATAAGGAAGTGAAATAAGTGAAATTTAAAAGGCAGAATTCTGCCATGATTGGGAAGTTGAAGTTATTTCAGGGCAGGTAAAAAGAGACCACCAAATGTTTTTCAGCAGGTGAAGGAAATAACACTGGTCAACAAATTTTTACAAAAGTCATTATCACTGAAATAAAATTAGTCATTTCCTATCAATTTTTATGTGCTCAACACAAATATGACAGTCAAATTCTAATTTTGGCTCTATATTTTTTTGTAATCTGCAATAAATTGATGTTTGCATCATGAAATGCATGCCAATAGTAATAGGCCTATGGTTAATACCAGTGAAAAATCAAGTCATAGACTACTTTTTAGATTTCTTCGCTGGTCTCTTGTACAGCTGTTCAGGGACATCTCTGGGGTGTGTCCAGCAGCAGTCAGCCAGCACTGTAGCGGACCATTTTCTCTGGTATCTTTGTTCCATTGATGCGATATCTTGATGAAAACGTTCGCCATATTCATCACTAACTATAAAACAGTTTTCAGGGAAGAAATCTAGATATGAATGAAGGAAGTGGATCTTTAGAGACATATTGCAGCTAAGGGTCTGATACTGCATCAGCAGGTCTTCTACTAGTTCCTTGTAGTTTTCTGTCCTAACATTCCCAAGAAAGTTTGTAGACACTAGGCGAAAAGCATTCCATGCTTGTTTTGCATCACCCTGCAGCAAACTGTTGAACCAGTCATCTCAATGCAGAAGGAATGTTTGGGTACACTATTCTTGACTTCTTTTGCTTCATGATTCCACCGGAAAGAGGAGGAACCAAAGGTAACAGTCTTTTATGTGGTTGCTTGGCTCTCTCCACACTATGGGGACTGCAAACGGCATTGATGGTCTTTTGCCATTTAACCACTGCGAAAGCTGTGTTGTACATGTTGCACAGCATATATGTGGGGTCCAAGGCTTGTCTTGGTCACCAGCCTTGCATCCAAAGTAAAGATGATAAGCCTTCTTCACTTGAGAAGCGATACTTTTCTTCTGGTTGGCAAATGTCACTTCCCCACAAATCGAACAGAAATTGTCAATGCTATTAACGCACTTTTGAGGCATTACTGTTCTGTATTGTGCCTCAATGGCTAAAATAATAACAGTTCTATGGAACAGTAGCTTAAACTGTCTTGCACAAAGTCTGAAATATTTTCAATGCTCAACCTTTCTGACTGGGTTTTATCTAGTGCACTGCTGATGTCAGCTTACTTCAGCAGCCTCCTGGCAGTAGTATTGCATTGTATCAGAAAATGATGCAATCAACCCTGGATGATGGTATTATGCAATGTGATGCAATATGACATCATTCTAGGCTGATTTAGGATGTTGTTGCCGTCCTACTGGATAAATTCACATGGTGAAACATATAAAATGAATTATAGGAAATATCTTCAAAACGAGAGCTAATAAAAAATTTTCAGGGTTATATTCATGTTTATCACACCAAGATACTACAGACTAGGGCCTTTTTAAGTCAGTAATGATCTCACTGTTGTCCAGTGTAATCAACATTGTATGTTGTTAAGTTGGAAGGGAAATTCATTTAGGATGGAGGCCCAAACACCAGAGTATAAGGTGTGATGTGGAATTTGTGAAGGGGAGTATTTGAATAACTGCCTCCCCAGTGTTCCCTGGTCTGCCCCAGTTGCAAACCCAAGCAAGGTTCCTCTTTACAATCTTTTCAAGTCACACAAATCACACCCAGTGTCTGAGGTGTCTGCTCCCTCTCATAAAAGCTCAATGCATTATTGACTTACTGTCAACTGTTTTTTATTGTTCTCATATAGGACATATTTCCCCCCCCAACCCCCCATGCTCCCCTTGCAGGACTCACCCTATTTATCAATACTGAGATAAAATAAAATAAATTATTTCAATACTGGCTTTGGTAAGGAATTTTAAGTCATGTGAAAACTGTGGTAGTTGGAATTTACTGTAAATACCTACTCTCAGTACATGACAGATTTTCTTGTCCCACTGGACAGGCATTTTCATATAGTTTTGTAGATTATGACACTACCACATATTAAGAATATGACCTATTTACATGTTATATAAGCTTTCTATATTGCAGTTTCCTCATTCATAAAAGGAAGATAATAGCCCCTCCCTGATAGGGTTTATAAAGAGCATGAATTCATAAAATGCTCAAAAGTGCATGGATTATGCTAGTGATCAATATATGTTAGCTAGTTATATGTTGTTTTGTATTAATATTACACTGGAAATAGATGTAATCACAGAAGTAAAAAATAGAGAACAGATATTCAAAAAACAGAAAGGGAAATGTGCTTTTCAAGTGTCTCCATTATATAATGAAACTTCTAAATAAAGAAGTGTTATGGCCATAACACATAGTGTCGTTTCCTAAATTATGTGATCTACTATAATAGTTTTGACCTGTGTTCTTAAACTTATTAATATGATTGACTTACTTTGAGACCAAGACTTAATCCTGAATTCTAATAATTCCTCTCCCAACTGCTTATTGTTCATACTACAAGGCAGTAGATGTATAGTAGGAGTACTTGTTGCCTTCAAAATCATAATTATTTTATTAGAAATCCAAACAGTCACACACTTCTTTTTTCTAACATTTCTTCAACCATCATATTCCTTGATGTTTGAAGCAGGATTTCCTCTCCCTCTAGTCATTGCTCTGATTTGGCTGTTTTCATTATAAGCACTCCCAAGATGGGACTTTTTCTCTTACATTCTCTAACATATAGTGAATATTTGATAACTGTTATTTTGACTGGTATTATCAAAATAAAGGTATCAAGGAGATATTTGGAAGTCATTTTAAAACATGTATAATTAAAATAGGATTGTAACCTGTTTGTGTGCAAAGGATATCTTTCTGCACAAAACTGTAATAGTGTAGTAAGAATTGTGATTTCTTACTCAGGCTTCCTCATTCAAAACCTTGGGTAATTGTTGAATAGCTGTGAGGATTAAGTTAGATAATATGTATTAAGTATGTTCTTGAAATCTGCTCAATAGAGCTAGTTAGAATGAAAAAGATAACAAAGTAGATAATTACGATGTTAACAGTGAAAGGAATTAGAAGGAAAACAAGTGTTTAATTGTCAATGGATCCTATAGTTTTCAAGCAGAGATAAAATTAGCACTGCATGTGGTGTTTAAACTATGATTTACAACACTTGTCAAGAAACTGGTAGTTTCACAAAGCTCCTATATCCATTTTAGAAATCATCCCCTCTGAAACAGTTCATGTTGTAATTTTCGAAGTGTCAAGTGAACATTTTTTTTTCATCTTAAGTATGGTACCCTTTACATTTATTCCATTTCTCTATTGATTCTTTTAATTAACTGACTTGCAATATGTGCAGCAAGAAATGACTCTTCTAATTTGAACATTTGGAATCCTATAAGCCCTCAAGCAGACTGCTAGTATCATGAAGTATATAAGTAAATCATGCATCCTAGATCCATATGTTTATAAGTTGACTTTTAAATCTCCATATCTGATTGACTCAGTTACCATCTCTCTCCACTCTATGTGAATTCAAAAGACTGTTCTCTCCATTTGCTGTCAGAGCAGATTATTGAAAAAAAAATTAGAATCTTCTTACCAGATTTTTTAATTCACTGAAAAAATACATATTGAACATTTAATATAAAAGTCACAAACTTTGAGGCACTCAAGATATGTCAAAAAACATACAAATAAACATAAAAATATGGAGCCCTATAAAACTTAGATTCTAAAGGGATGTTTGTAGACAAAATAACAAATAAATAAGCATATTAAAAGTTGGTAAGTATTGTGACCAAAAACAAAGCAGGAGTCACAGTAGGAGAGTGGCTTTGATAGTTGAAATATATAATTTAGTTGGGGAAAGAAGAATCTAGAAAGAACAGAAAAGGCAAAGATGCTGAGATGGGATTTTTCTCTGATATGTTGAACAACCACAGGGGTTTCCAAATTTATATACAAATTGGATAGATATTTAGGAATATACAAGTGAAAAAGATAGTATTTCATAATGGTTACTCATGTGATCGGATAGCTATTGTATATTTTTTCCTCAGATCGTCAGCACACAACATGTCTGTAAAGCAGCTAGGACTTACTTAGTTCTGCAGTAGGAACTGAGATGCTGGGCTATGTAATCCTTGAGCACTGCATTAGTCAGGTTTCTCCAGCAAAATAGAACCAATATGAGACTATATTCTTATAAATAGAATCTATGTAAGATATAATATAGATATATATCTTTATCTAGAAACATTTGTAAATATTTTGTATTTATAAGCTATTTAGATACATATATACATGTATTTATGTGGGGGGGGGTGGGAGGAAGGGAGAGAGAGATTGATTGATTGTAAGGAGCTGGCTCACATGATTGTGAACTTGGAAAGTGCCAAGGTCTGTAGGATGAGTTGGCAAATTGGAGATGGAGAGTCAGTGGCATAGTTCCACTCTGAGTAGGAAGGCCTGAGAAACAGTGAGAGCCAGTGGTATTGTAACAGTGTAAGTTCCTTGCCCTAACCTAAGGAAGAGTGGAGCTGGGCAGGAAGGGGAAGCTAGAAGAGTGGGGAAAGTACTGAGCGGCTAAAAAAGAAAGAGATGAGGAGATGCAGAGAAAACCTAGAGGAGGCACCTGAAGCAGAGAGAGATGTGAAGAAGCTGCACTTGCTTCTCAGCCTTGGACTTGTACCAGGGACTTGGGGGACATGGAATGAGACACTTCAAAAAGACAGAGATATCAGTGAGAGACCGGTGGGGAGGCTGACAATGGAAAATATAACAAAAATGAAGATATTATGCTAATGTCACTATACTACAAAGTGAATATAATCAAAACAATATTTACTGTTTAGGATCTTTCGTAATTCTAAGTAGATTTCATGATTTTTTTGCTATAGTTTTGTGAAGGATGTCACAAATTGGAATTTTAATAAGGACCGCATTAATATGTATTTTGCTTTAGGTGATATAGTCATTTTTTTTTTAATGTTTAGAGACAGAATGGGGAGCAGAACAGGCAGATCAGAAATACACTGCTGAGGGGAGCAGCAGGCGAGGCAGGAGAGGTCTGCCATGCCATGTGGGAATCTCCTCAGCTGCGTGTCGAACTCGCGTCACCACTGCCGACAGCTCCACAGCGCAGCGCTTAACCGCTGCGCCACCAGGGAGGCCCGATATAGTCATTTTAACGATATTAATTCTTCCAATTCATTAGCATGAAATAACTGTGCATTTCTTTTTATCCTCTATTTCTTGCAATAAAGTTTTATAGCTTTTAGTGTACAAATCTTTTTTCTCTTTAATTAAATTTATTCCAAGGTTTTTAATTGTTTTTGATGCTGTTGTAAGTGGGATCATTTTCTTTATTTCTCTTTCTTTCTGCTAATTCAGTATTTACATATAAAAATGAAATAGATTTTGCCTATCAATTTTTAATCTTTCATTTTATTAATTGATTACTTCTAATGTGTTTATACTGGATTCTTTTTGGTTTCTGGTTTTTCTACTTTTTTATCATATCATCTGTAAATAGTGATAGTTTTACTATTTCTTTTCCAATTTGATTACCTTTTCAGATTTTTTTTGTTTGTTTAACTACTTTGTCTAGGTCTTCCAACACTATATGTGATAGTAGTAGTTCCCTTCTTTTAAAATTTTTCCTTTGACTTCTCCAATCCATTTTCAACTTAAGTTTCGAAGTTTTCTTTTTTTTTTAAATACTTGTTTCAAACTTTTCTCTCTCCTTTTTTTTTTTAAAGATTTATTTATTTATACATACAAGCTGGGGTACAGGCCAGAGGTGTGGGGTGGCGAGAGTGTTCACCAGAGACAGAGTGCGGAGCAGAACAGGCAGATCAGAAATACACTGCTGAGGGGAGCAGCGGGCGAGGCAGGAGAGGTCTGCTGCGCCATGTGGGATTCTCCCTGGCTGGGCTTCGAACTCGCATCACGGGCTGCCGACAGCTCCACAGCGCAGCGCTCAACCGCTGCACCACCAGGGAGCCCCTCAAAGTTTTCTTAAAATGTATGTCTAGTGATAGCATTGCTTTACTTACAATCATCTAAAGGCCTGCTACTACACATACAAGAAATAATTTCAGTAGTTTGTGATTAAATATTTTGCATATTTAATACCTGCCTAATCTTACTTCATAATTGGGTGACTCAAATCCTCAATCACATTATTTTTTTTTTAAAGATTTATTTATTTATACATACAAGCTGGGGTACAGGCCGGAGGAGTGGGGCGGCGAGAGAGTTCACCAGAGACAGAGTGGGGAGCAGAACAGGCAGATCAGAAATACACTGCTGAGGGGAGCAGCGGGCGAGGCAGGAGAGGTCTGCCGCACCATGTGGGATTCTCCCCGGATGGGCATCGAACTCGCATCGCACGCTGCCGACAGCTCCACAGCGCAGCGCTCAACCGCTGCGCCACCAGGGAGGCCCCTCAATCACATTATTAAAAGAAATTGACTATCAGTTTCCCACTTTATAATATTCATTTCTGCATCAAGAATTTAGTCTATGCTGTTACTTTTTAGAATACACTTTCTTATTTCCTTGTCAGTCTCAGGCTAAATGCCGCCATCCTGAAGGCTTTCTCAACTGCAATATATAAATTAAATCTCTCCCATTGCCCTCTTAGTATCAGATCTGTTTTCTTCAGAGAATTTTTCATTCTTTTAAAATTAATTTATTTAATTTTCTTTAGGTTTTCTCACCAGGTTAGAATGTTAAGTGTCCTGAGGGTAGGGACCACAGTTCCACATCCTAGCTCCAGTAACAAGTGCAAAATACAGACCCCAAAATGTTACAAGTGAATTCTAGAATTTTTCTACTCATTAAATTTAAAAGGGTCAATAAATTTGTATATTTTAAAAGACTATATTTACCATGGCATATGGATTTTCATAATTTCCATTTTTGTTTTAAAAGCTAATGTAGTATAAAGCACAATATTGTGTTTTTATTATCTACTGCTTTATAAAATATGACAAATAGTGTCTTTTTTTTTAAAGATTGATTCATTTATATATACAAGCTGGGGTGTAGGCCAGAGGTGTGGGGGCATGAGAGACTTCAGCAGATACAGAGTAGGGAACAGAACAGCTGGATCTACTGAAATACACTGCTGAGGGGAGTCGCAGGTGAGACAGGAGAGGTCTGCTGCACTATGTGGGAATCTCCCTGGCTGGGGATCAAAATCATGCTGCACTTAACCCCTTGTACCACCAGGGAGGCCCAAACAAATAGTGTCTTAAAACAATAATCATTATATTGTTTATTACAGTGTATGTCAGGAACATGGGAAAAGTTCCACAGGGTGATTCTACGTGATTTATTGACCAGAGTTTCTAGGTGGTATCAGCTGATGGCTGAACTACTTGGAGATTCCAACGCAGGTTTATAGAGATGCCTGCCAGCTTGGTAGAGATATCTGGAAGGCTGAGTTTGACTGAGTTCATTACCCTTTTCACATTGTATTAGCACCTGTCACTGTGATTTCTCCTGCAGCTTAATTTGGTATCTTATATGAAATCTTAGACAGCAAGGTGGAAGCTGTTGATACAGCAGTTCAAATAGAATAACTTTGCTCTCTCTTATTGATAAAGCATTAACAGACCAGTGCAGACCACATGGAAGGTGAAGACCCAGTAAATTAATGAAGCTTCATTAAAAAATTTATGTTCATTGTAAATTAGACATATATAAACAGGAGGAATGTTTTGTTTCTTATAGTTAAATTGGACTCCTATAGAGAACTGGATTCCAAGTGAAAAAAAATCACATCTACCTATTCCTAAACATGGCAAGAACAGTTTTTCATGGGGTAAGTCATGGTTTGTTTGCTTATGAGAAAATCTTCCCTTTCCTATGTAGAATGGATATTGTTAAATGCAAACTAAAAGCTACTTGTTGGGGATTAAGAAATTACATGTAGGCCCCAGGTTTTGGTTTGTCACAATTTCTGAGTTATGCATCATGCATGTTTTCAGTTTCACAATTTCACACAGACCTTATTTTATTGAAGACTATGATCTAACATAGGGTATAATTTAACAGAATAGTTACATAAACTAGATTGTTTACTGAATTAATACTAAAGAAAAAAATGGATAAGAAAATATAGCAAATGTAAAATATATTTTGTAAATGGATTCATAATTTATAAAGTATGTATATAAATTATCCCTCACATTAATATCCTTCTCCAAAAGTTTCGCTGTCCTTAGAAAGAGTCAAAGGACTATCTCTATGGCCTTAACATGCATTTCCTTGATCACTTTTAAATTAGATCCTCTTGTAATGCTTATTGGTCATTCATGTTGTCTCTATATCATGTTATTGAACACTTTTCCTCATTTTAGATTTTGGATTTTGTTTTGTTTGCTTCCTAATGAAATATAAGGGCATGGGTTTACTGTAGATACAAATGCTTTGACAGGAATATAATTGTCAGTTGTGGTATTTCAATTTGCAACATGTTTTTATATTCACTTTTTGATGAATAGAAATTCTTCATTTTAATTTAATCAAATTTATTAATTCATTTTTATGGTTTAATTAATTCATTTTTATTAATTCATTTTATGGTTCTTTGTGAAAGAACACATTTTCCTAATATAATTTTATAAGTATTTCTTTTGTGTGTTTTTCAGAAAGTTTATAGATTTGCCTTTTTTCATTTGAATATTTATTCTCTGTAGAAATAAGTATTCTCCCCCCCATATTAGCATGATTTCCAACAACTATTTATTAAAGAATCATTCATATCCCCAGTAAACTTCAGTGACTGCTTATTTATAAATTAAGCTTCCACATATACATGGTTTCGTTTATATATTATATTAAATCACTATGGTTGTTTATCTGCTTGCAAAAACTTTGTCTCTCAGTTACCATAAATCTTGTGTGATAGAGAATTCTACACATATTGTTATTCTCAATCAAAATTGAAATAGCTGTTGCATTTGCTTAGATGTTAAGACTGCTGTATCTGCTTTATTTCAATATGCATTTTCTTGGACTTGCAACTCCTTTTGTTTTCAGCATTTCTGACTCATATTACTTAGATGTGATCCTGTTTACAGGCAAGAATTTGACTTTGATTTTGTTTAAATTTTAAGGATAAGACTATTTATATTACGTGATATGATTATTTTATCTGTGCTTTGATAAGCTTCAGGTTATATTTTTGGTTTGGATCTTACTTTCAATGATCTTTTCTTATGTAGTATACCTACCTGTCCATGTGTGTATATGTATATTTGTTTGTATGTGCATACTTGTGTGCATATACACAAATGTTTGATTCCTCTAACATATAAGGAAATAAGTACAGCTATACTAGCAGTTTAACTTTAAAGTTTCTTTTATATTGTATGTGTGTGTTCTTTGTTATCCCTATCATATACTATACATATGAATATATAACAATGTGAATATAAAACATATCCATTTTAAACCACATGTGCATATATGATTATATATATGTGTAATATATAATATTCGTAGTCTATGGTTGTTCTAAGGAATTCCTTATATAAATAATGATGAATTGAGAACAATTTGTTCTTTTTTTTCCAATCTCTTATTTCTTCCTTCTAAACTTTGTACTGGTGACTAAAATTTTATTTTAAGTGTGTATTTGTAATCAATGTCTAGTACTTGATTTGTCAGCATGAAATGGTGCTTTCTCACATCCTGCTTTTACAGATGAAACAGAATCTGATATTATTCTATTACTTCTCTCCCTCTTTTTCTCATTTTTGAAAAACTTATTATACATTGTGTTTTGAGAAGCTATGCACTTATAGAAATTGAGCAGCAAGTGTAGTAACCAAGAATCACCTATCATCCTAGCTTCTCCTTTTACTAACATCTTGCTTTACCTTGGTACATGTATTACAAATAATGAACCAATATTGATATAGCAGAAACCTTTGCTCTATATCAAAGCTCCAGTTTCCATTCTTCAAAGGAAACGTGTGTTTGTTTATATAATTTTCTTGGGATACTCCTAACTTATACCACTTCACTCTAACTTTTTAATGGTGGATTTTATCCCAGAGTCATCTTAGGCTGGATTTCTCTGGAAATATGTTGTTAGTATTGTTAGTGACTTAGATTTTTATCAGTTGTTCAAAGTGTTCTAGCTGCATTTTTAAAGTCTAATGGTTTTATTACTATGTATTTGCTTTTACAATGACTTTCTCTTGCTGCATAATGAATGGCCACAACTTAGGTGCATGTAACACCTAAAGTATCTTGTGGATCAGGAGTCTGTGGATCAGGAGTTTAAATGGGACTTCACTGAGTCCTTTTCTTAGGGTCTATTTTTTTCTACAGAAAATATTCTGACTCTTCAAGAAATAGTTCCAGAGAATCAAGCAATTTTGCATGTAAATATGGTGGTTTATTTCATAGCATTATACCTGATTTATTAGGATAATCTCAGTTGGAGGAATCAGATTATTTCTCAATTTTTGAAACTGAAACTAAAACTGTTATTTATGCAGCAACTAAAAATTGATATGAACTGATTTGTCATAAGAGACTTTTTGAAGCTAAATTTATGTTCTTTTATTAATGGTACCATAAATAGCATTTTTTAATTTTAGTTCTAATTACAGTATGTGTGACGGGGGTTTCCTCATAAGTCTAACAGTTCTCCCAGCACCAGCTGGGAGTCCTATTTTGAATTCAGTCTGACACTATCTAGCTAGAGATAGTATCAGATCCCCCAGGTTAAGAGTTCAGTCCTACAAGACTCTTCCCACCCCTTTGCCCTCCAGTCCCCTCTTACCCTCAGCAACCTGCACATACCAGTTACAAGTCCATGTTGTCATCTGTGCTGTTGCCCAGGTTCAGAGGACATGCTCTTTGGATTTGGTTAATTTGCTAAAGAGACTCAAGGAACTCATAGAAACATTTAAATTACTATATTAGGCTATAACTGGAATAGCCCCTTGGAAAAGTTGCATAGGGGAGGGCACTGGGAAAGGGAACACATCTTCCATGCCCTTCCTGGTATGTTACTCTCCTAGTAGCTCCTTATATTCACCAACCTGGAAGATCTCTGCACCTCATTCTTTTTTTTTTTTTTCACAAATTTTTTTGTTGTTGTTATTATTTATGTGTTTTACATTATTGTGTATTCCCCATAGGTTTCCCACCACCAATTCACCCATGAAGCATCACCACAGTCCCCCGTGCTCCCCTCTTCCCCATTCTGAGCCCCTATCCTCCCCCTCTCTCACTGAATATCTCTCATTTATTTGGTTCCCCTATATTCCTGTTATAAGTGAAACCGTTCAGTATTTTTCTTTTTCCTTTTGGCTTATTTAGCTGAGCATGATCCCTTCTAGCTCCATCCATGTTGCTGTGAATTGCATGAGTTTATCTTTTTTGAATGCTGAATAGTATTCCATTGTGTATATGTACCACATCTTCTTGATCCAGTCATCTATTTTTGGGCATCTGGGTTGTTTCCATGTCTTAGCTATTGTGAACAGTGCTGCTATAAACATGGGGGTCTGCACCTGATTCTTTGGGGTTTTAATGTAGGCTTCATTCTGTGGATATATTTGATCTAATCATTGGTCATCAGCACTGATTCAACCTCCAGCTCTTCTCCCCTCCCCGAATATCAGGGGTGGGATGAAAGTTGCAACCCTCTATTCTTAGTAGATTCCCTGTCAACAAATTACCATCTTTCCAAAAGTCACCTCATTGATATAAAATCAGTTGTGGTGGAAATATGTTATTATTATTATAGAAAGATATTTTACTTTTTTGGCTCTGAATGGATTATAGAGGATAGGAAAACAAATATGACAATAGAAGCTCCTGTGACTCTTATTACTCAGCAAATTGGAAACTTTTTAGGAGCTGTGAGTCAGAAACCATGATGAAAACCAAATATATATGAGAAATATACTTTTGCAAACTGAATGATCAAATATATATTTTATATAAATCATGGTATCACAAAAGGACATAAATTTATTGCACCTGATATGTGCCATTGTTTCCTTACTGATAAGGGCAACTCTTCACTATAAAGTTCAGCATCCTTGAGGAATTGTGACCATATAAATTATGATGGGGTAACTATTATTGCACTTTATTTTTTTCCCCTGGATACAGAAAGAAAAACTCAGAAGTTAGGGGGATTGACTGTGCCGCTAGAATATAAACTACCATTTTAACTCCAGTGGTGACTCAGAATGAGGTATGACTGCATGATAATGTAACTTGATTCTTTACCACTCATAGGAATTAGAAAATATAAATCTCTTTACTTTCTCCATGATAACTAAACTAATAAATGACTTCAACAGGACTTTATTAAGGGTTTATCATAAAGTAAGTGAAACAGACATCTTAATGGAAATAAAACAGCTGCTGCAATATCATTTTAATATTCTATAGTTTGACTGGAGAATCATTTATCAATTCAGCTTCCTGTTTATTAGCACCTGACTCATATCCACTTCGATTGCTAACTGACCTCCATGGCTGGAGATGTTCCCACAGTCCTATATCTCAAATTCTTGTTCAATTTTTCTTAACCCTCGGAAAGGAAATATCTTTTCATAATTCAATTAATATTTTATATCCTATTCCAGGATTAAGGTCATCTGAAGATGACACAATGGTCTATTATTTCTATTGGAAAAATTGCCTAACTTATGATAGAGTCAGTTAGCGTTTGATGACCCAGGTATCCTAATTATAATAGTGCGATTTCACATGATTTAGAAATTTTATCGACTCTTTGGCAACAATCAGAATACGCTGATGATCAGTATTCCAAATACATTTGAACAACTTTTTTCATGTTTTCCTTGTTACTAGAGACCAATCTGCAAGAATGATTACCAAAAAATATCTAGATTTAGGGAAAAAATGTAATTCATGGGGTCTCTCTGGTGGCCTAGGGGGTTAATTCTTGGCACTGTCACTGCTGTGTCTTGGATTCGATCCCCAGCCAGGGAGGTGACCCACAAATGGCTCAGCAGACCTCTCCTGTCTCACCCGCTGCTCCTCTAATCAGTGTATTTCAGTGGATCTGCCTCTTCTGCCCCACATTCTATCTCTGGTGAGTCCTCTCACCCCCTGGCATCTCTGGCCGATACCCCAGTTCTTCTAGGCAAAGTAAAAACATTTAAAAAATTCACTATATAGTGGAGGGATAATTCTGAAAAATTATATTCAATTTCCACTTTTAAATAGAAAATATCTCAGTCTAAGTCATGTACTTTTGTATGATACTTGTACATTCATGAATTTCATAAGAATATTGATAGACACAAAACCATGTAACTGAAGAAGGGTTCACCAATGGGATTCATTATAAAAAGTAAAAAACTGTTCCAAGAAAAATTTTAGTTTTCCTCATAAAACTTTACAGAACTAGTAGGGGAAAATTTTCATTATTTTCAGAATTCTTAGCAAAAGATTTGTATTTACATATCTGACATAATATAATTAGGTTATGATGACCTCCCAATGTTTATCCCATATCCCTTAGTAGAGTTTGAGGACTTTAAACGAAGAATGAAGGAGCAAAACTTAATTTGGATGTTAACCATTCATTGAAGAATGTTCATCATCTATTAGAATTTAAATTAACATTTTAAAATCTGCTAAAATAAAGAATTATAAATGAGGTATGATTTACATCCTCTAACATTTGCATAGTAATATATTCCCTGGATATAGACAGATATTTTTTTCTCCAGATTGTTATTTATGTGCAATGCCCAGAGTAAAATAATTTACCAGATAGATGTTTTTGAATAGCCGATATTTAAATGTTCAAAAAACAATTTTAGTAAAGTAAGCTGCATCCTTTATTTTCTCAAGTGAAATAATAGTACTTCTTCTGGTATCTATTGCTGTATAAAATACTGCTCAATTGCAGAAGCTTAAAACAGGAACAGTAATTTATTTGGTCATTGATCTGCAATTTAGGCTCAGGAGAGAAAGCTCTTCTCTTTTCGATGCAGCATGATTCAAGGATTTGGTGATTCATTTTTCTAGGCCCTGGAATCATCACAGTACTCTTGTTTTGCATAGAGTTGGCAGTTAATGTTAACTATTGACCAGAATCTCAGCAGACTCACCTGCCTAAGGAAAAGGATATTATTCATTAAAATTCTATGTATGGACACATGAACTTGTGGTTCATGTGAGAACTGAGACCATGAGTCTAGATTTCTGTGTTAGTCACTTATGTAGCTAAGAAGAGCAGTGTTGCCCCTGTTTGAACTGAAAGAACTCTGCAGTAATTTACAAAGCAAGAAAGGACAGAGTGATAGCCAGGACATTATGCCAAGCCAGGTGTATACTGTAGAGAAAACCTTATATTCTGTAGCCTTCAGGAGAAGGAATGAGAAAATAGTGGTGATCACAGAAATGTTATGGGGTCCATGTTAACTTACAGGAGGAGTTTTATTTCAGTCAAAATATTCACAATTCTGTCATTTGAGGCTGAGTCTAAGAGTTATTATATTATCAAGGCTATTGTGACACTTTGCCTCCTCAGGTTCTAGTGACATGATAAATATGAGTTAAATTTTGGGACAATATGGATATACCTAGAAGTGATTATGTCAAGTGAAATAAGTCAGAAAATGAAAGATATCAGATGGTTTCACCCATCTGTGGAATATAAATAACCAAAAAACATATATAGGCAAAATACAACAGGAATAATCTGGAAATCAGTAGATAATTTAATGGCTATAGAGGGAATGAGGTGAGGAAGGAAGGATGTGGGAGGGAAACGGAGGGGGAATGGGCACCGGCGGTTTGGTGGAGGGTGCACATATGGAAAAGCAAAAATGCAGATCCCAAATTAAAATAAATTAAAAAAAATCTCTAAAAGAAATAGAGTTTCTTAATTAGTAACTTGAGCATAGCACAAAGAGACAAAATAAAAGTCCTGTTAACATTTTATTTTATTATTTTTTTAAGATTTATTTATTTATGCATGCAAGCTGGGGTACAGGCCAGAGGTATGGGGCGGCTAGAGGGTTCACCAGAGATAGAGTGAGAAGCAGCACAGGCAGATCGTCGGAAATACACTGCTGAGGGCAGGAGAGGTCTGCTGCACCATATGGGAATCTCCCTGGCCGGGCATTGAACTTGTGTAGCCGCTGCCGACAGCGCCACAGCGCAGCGCTTAACTGCTGCACCACCAGGGAGGCCCTCTGTTGACATTTTAATGTTTCAAGGCAAATATGTATTTATTACATCTTGTTGAGAATGAATGACTGAGTTAAGAAACATACATATGTCTTGCTGAAGTCCCAAATTTGCGGCCTCCCTGGTGGTGCAAGGGGTTAAGTCTCAGCATTATGACGCTATAGGCAGCCACTACAGCACAAGTTCAATCCCTGGCCAGGGAGCTGACCCATATGGCACAGCAGACCTCTCCTGTCTGGCCCGCTGCTCCCCTCAGCAGTGTATTTCAATAGATCTTCCTGTTCTGCTCCCCACTCTGTCTCTGGTGAATCCACTCACCCACCCCACCCCACACACACACACCTCTGTATGCATAAATAAATAAATCTTTTTTTAAAAAAAAGCTCTCCCAACTTTAAACAAACATAGGTGAGGCTAAGCCTGCATAATTTAATGGCATAATGAAATAAAATATACATAAAGTTAACATGTCACATAATAATGTACACATTTTATACTAAATGCAAATTGATATTTCTTACTTGTAATTCACATAGCTGAAAATAATTTATATTGTTTTTACAAATTAAAGCAGATTTCCATTTGGGTTTATATTCTGTATGGTATGACTTAAAGTCAGCACTATGTCAGCACCCTATTCCCATATTATGTATTAATAACTATTCTTTTACAGCTTAATATCTACCCAGTATTATGCCCAGACAAACATCATTTCTTTCATTCTGACCTTCTCCCATATCAGTCTTTTCCTCACCATATGTTCACTTCATGGATCTGTGAGCATGTGACTCTTATTTTCTATGCCTCAAATCAGTATCCTGATTCCTAGAGGACTTGAACCTTCAAGATCAGACATTAATATCTGTTCCTATTATTTTCTTGTGGAATTACAGCACAAAAGCATTTTGTGTATTGAAAATTAGGTAATTTCTGTCTCATGATTGCTATAGCTGGATATTATTTATGTAATTAATTTCTAGATTTGTTAAGTGCAAATTGACAGCTCCAATGAGAGGTTGTAAGTCATTACATCACCTCTTCTCATCTAAGAAACCAATCATGAATAAGGTTTTATTCTATGGTAGCAAAAGGAACAACTGTCATATCATTAAGTCTCTCCCACTTCCATGGAGAAGGCTGCACCTGCCTGCGGACTCTCCTTTGCTTATGTCTCCTGGGATGCCAAGTTTCTTTTAGCCTCCATCCTTTAATGGTGTTGGTGTCTTTGGCGTGATCCCTGGCATGTATCCCCAACTGCCTTTTCTGCCTCAATTCTTCTAATTACATCTTATAATTGGATCCTAATTCCTGTGCTCTTCTCCTATGGTTTCAGGTGAGAAACTTTGAAAAGCACTCACCTGATTATAAACTGCTCAAAATTCACGAATAATTTTATTTGAATTTTTGAGTCTCTAGTCATATATTCATTTATTAAATAGATAATTATTTAGATTTGAAGAGGATAGCAAAGGTACTGGGCCAAAAATAAAGTGCTAAACAAGCAAGATATTATTTTCTCATCCTTAGAATAACACATAGCAGATGGAAATTAATCAAAAGAGATTTGTTTATCTGAACTCCTCCCTCCCTCCTATCCTACTTTCTTCCTTCTCCCTTTCCCCCAACTCTTCCTCCCTCCCTTTTCTTCCTGACTTGAAAAATTATTACTCACCATGGTCATTTATTTATCATCAATCATGTGTGTATGGATTGTTTTGTAGTCAATAAATAGCCCTTTAGATATTTTAAGTAGGGAAATTGAATGCAGGAGGTACTGTAAAGGAACAAAAGGCATTGGGAGAACTGGTGTAGCAAAAAGAGCAGCAACCCGATATCGGGGAGTTTCTATTACTCCAGAGAAGGAGCAAATGCAGAATGTGGTGTTATTCATAAATCACAGAGACCCTACCTGCCTTGAAATGCGTACAGGAGTCACACTTGCCCGGATGCTGCCAGGACTACAACCACCGCTTACTCAAAGAGAAACTCCATGGCAGCTGTGGGCAGTGGTAAGGTCACTGGCACTGAAGCTATGGCAGGATTTATTTCCAACTGGGGGAATCCTCCCACAGACACCAATTTTAAACTTGTATGCACACAAACAACAAAACAAACACACACAAATGGCTGCCCTGAAGGCACTGGAATTGAACAAAGGAGGCAGCTAATAAGAGAAGATTCAACAACTAACAAAGAGCGTGGGGCAAGATTCCTGTCTGTCTGGATTTTAACCTGAGAGCGGTGCCATAAAGGGCTCTGTAACTATCATATAAAAAGCGCATTCCTGCTGCCTTGAAGAAACTAGAAGGCAAGGAAAACCATGACCACTGGAAAGTAAGGGAGGCACACAGGAAAAAGAATATGATGCAGAGCCTCAAGTTACGTGAATGCTCTTGAATTTTATTTTGGGTGATCTCTCACTCAGAGCTGTGTAAGGGACATGTGAAGCAGCCAACTACATTTAGCAGAACTCAGCTAAATTACAGCTACTGCCCACATGTGTTGCAGTAGAGTTTGCAGTTTGAATTTAATTTCATTGTCTGTTGTATGTGTATTTTTTAAAAACAAACCAAAAAAACCATAAACCTAAAAGAAACCACATATTTATTTTAAAAAACACGTATTTATAATTTTTCAAGATAAAATTCAAAATTGCTCAACAAGTCATTAAATATTTAAGTATATGCATAAAATGGCAAACTTCTTCCATTAAAGATAATGCAATAAATGTTTTTGACTTTTGAGCTATGTAGTCTCTGTTGCAATGTTCAGCTCTACAACTGTAGTATGAAAGCAGCCATATGCATTATGCAAATGAACGGGTATAGAGGTTTTCTAATAAAGCTTATTTTCTAAAGCATGTGCACAGCTGGATTTGGCCTGTGGATATAGTTTACTGGCCCCTTGTAGAGACAGTCAATGGCTAGACATAAACATGACAGAGAAGTTATTCAGAATACAGTGATTTTAGACAGTTTTTATGGTGACATTAAAGAACACATAAAGATGAGCATAATGAATTAAAAATAGAAAAGCTCAGTAAAGGAATGAAAACAAGGGAGTCAACTGGAAATACTAAAACTGAAAAAATCTCACATTGAAAAAACATTTACTCTATCATAGAAAGAATCAAGATGACAGAAGAGTCAGTGATTTTGAAAATAGAATAACAGAAATTGTTTGGTATGAAAGAAAGAAAAATGGAAAAAAACAATAAATAAGGCCTCAGTGATGATGAGACAACATCAAAGAGTGAAGCATATGGTTAATTGGAGTCCTGGAAAGAACTGAGCAAACCAGAAGCAGTACACATACAAAACAGACAAACAACAAACAGATACAATGCCAAGACACATCATAATCAAATTGCTATAAACCAAAGACAAACAGAAACTTGAAATAGCCCTAGAGAAATACATCATTACATACAGGAAAATAATTATTCCAGTGACTGCTAAATTTCTCATCAGAAATAATGGAAACTAGAGATTAGAGTAAAACAAGAATTGCAGTTCTGAAAGACAAAATAATCAGTTCCAGGATTTCATACGTAATGAAGTATCCTTCAAGAATGGAGACAAAATAAGATATATTAAAAAAATGTTCTTGGATAATTTTCCAGCTGTAAACCTTCACTACAAGATAGGCTCAAAGATATTCTTCAGACTGAAGAGAAGTAGTACCAGATAGAAACTCAGATTTTTGGAAGGAATAAAAGCCATCAAAATAATATGTATGTTAATATGAAAGACTATTTGTCCTTTAATTTTTCAAAGCATTTGATATTTTAAGACAAGGATTTTAGCTTTTCAGTTTAGAATTTATAATGCTTGCTGATGTAATATATATGAGAATGATAGCATAAAGAACATGGTCTATTAAATAGACTTAGCTCTCCACGTTTTACATATGAACTCTAAGTTGCAGATGAATACTGTAGTTGTTATAATAGTGCAACAAATTTAACTAAATACAGCATAAAGCAGAACACACAGAAGACAAAAAGCAAAAAGGTAGATCTAACTCAAACCATAATGATTACTATATCAAATATTAATCAGCTAAATACTTCAGTTAAGAGATTGCTTAGATTAGAAATGGATATAGGTTCCAAGTTTATCCAAGGTGAATTTTAAATACAAAAATAAATATCCAGTGAAAATAGATGAGCAGCAAAATATGATAAATCAAATAATGAGTGTAAGAATTCTAGAGTGTCTATATAAGTATCAGTTAACATGCCCAGTCAGAAAAATAGATGTAAAAATTTCACACTGATAAAAATGTCCTTGCGTCAGAATGATAAATCATACATGGGTATGTTCCTACTAATAGTAGTTAAAATGCATGTTTTATATTATTTGCTTGGTTTATTATTACTTTAATTGACAGGATTAAAGTAAGACATTTATCATTTCACTCTCATCCTCAAAATAAAAGTTAAAGTCCTGAGAGATCAGAAAAACACTATCAATCATGTTGTCCTAATTAACATTTATAGAACACTAAAAAAATATTGGTCCAGAACCACCACTGTCACTGTTCGACTGTTTACTGCTGCTTATGGTGCTGGAGTCTCTACAGCCAGCATCACTGCACCTTGGAATTACTGTCGCTCATATCACTGGAATCATAGCTACCATAACAGAGTGCCAGTTGCTGCTGTTTCTATACTGACACCAGAAGAATCAAAGCAGCAAGGCTTTGCTTTTCTTCAGCCTTTAAATCTGACTTGATTTCTTCCCATGGGCAGAACCTAAACAGAGCCCAGGTTTCTATAGCGCTTTAAAAAACTGTTTAATCTTGAAGCTCTGGAGGTACAGAGGAAAATATGTAAAAGAAATTTTTGAGATTTAAGGGCTGCAAATCAATCACATAAACAGTTCTATTAAATTACAGTCTCAATTCTATTGCTAGTGAAACTTAATTGAAAATATGACTGAACCAAACCCCAAGTTTGACTTTTTACCACTTCTCAATCCTTAGACTCAAACTAGACCTTGAAATTCTCTCTTCAGTAATACTGGATTAAGAGAGTAACATTTGTCTGGAGCGCTCCATTGAAGATTATGTCGTAACTCACATTTCTTGAGTTCAGGAACAGAAGAGTCAAAAAGAATGTCACAGTATTACATGTGGCATGTGCGTGCGCGTGCGCACACACACACACATACACAAACATACACACACATACACCCCCCCATGAAGAATAAAAACAGATAATGTAATTTAATACACTGTACATGAAGGTAGATTTCAGTCCATGCTAGCAACATTTTTGACACTTATTCCATCAATTAAAAATACTGTCTATGTTCCCTGCTTTTGCATTAGGAGCAGTTTGTAACTTCTTAGACTGGTAGAGAATGGCAGAGTGATATAATGTACTTGTGAGTCTAGGTCATAAAAGACCATTTAGCTACTGCTTGCTTTATTGCAAAACTCATTTTTAGAGTCCTGAGATGTATTTTAAGCATTCCAACTATCCTATAGTCTCCAGGCTGTGAGAAACCCAATCCACAGAAAGATGGGTTTACTTAGAACTGGGTCTACTAATCAAAAGTCCCAGCTGCATTCAACTTTTGTTTCATTTTATTGTATGGCTTTTTATTGAGAAAATGTTGGTTTATAACACTGTATATGATTTAGGGTTGCATTTCAGACCTCTTCAGATGTATATTACCATACCACACCTAACATCAAAGCACCCATAATCTTCCACAAGTCTGCTGGGTTCCCTGAACTTAACTTTCAAATCAGCCTCTCCCAGGCCCTAAATATAAGCTAAACAACTTCCAAAGATCCAAATCATTCTCAGTGCTTTAGGTGCTCTTGCTGACGGTTCAGATCTTGTAGAGCAGTATAAACTATGACCAACAGAACAAGTGAACACAAATCAGTATTGCTTTAAGTCACTAAATGTGAAGAGTTATGTTAAGTAGCAACAAATACCAAGAAGAATAGGTCAACTAGAGAGCTTTAGCTAGAGGTTTGGTCACTAAGAGCAGTAAACTTTTACTTTAATCTTATCAACCACATAAATGAGTTACTATTGTGGGAAATGAAGGGAACAGCAGAAATAGCTTCCCTAGATTTTCTTAACACAAATACTATTTTAAGGGCTGGTCAAAAACTCAGAGGAAAAAAAAGATGACTATCTGTAATTGGGTAGATGAAAAGAAGAAAAGAATGTTTATACATTTTAAGGCATTATGTTGTTTTCAGATATTTAGTATTATTTTAGTAAATTTTTATTTTTTGGCTAAAATCTTGTAGTCATTATATATATGTAATTTATAATAAATAACAATAATGAGTGGATTATTGTTATTTATTATAAATTACATTCAATCTATGTAATTTATAATAAATAACAATAATGAGTGGATTATTGTTATTTATTATAAATTACATTCAATTCTATTTCTAATCTACTTTAGGTATACTTCGGTATCGTGTGTGTGTGTGTGTGTGTGTGTGTGTGTGAACATATCTGTTATCTAGCAATTAAACTAAAACAATTAGAGAATATTAATATAACTTCTTTAATGGTAGTAGAATTCTACGGAGCTCTAAAGAAACACACGTAATCCTAAGTATTGAAATAGTACCAGCTCAGGTGAAAGAGATTTTTGGGGAAAAGCAAATCTAGAAAACTGTTCAAAGGAGCTCATAGAGGTATGGGTGAATCCACCTGTATTACCACTTATTTATTTTATAAAATTTATTTAAATTTTTTTTCACATGCAAGTGTGCATTTTTTCATTTATTTGTTCACATGCAAATGTGTGATCAGTTTAGGTTCTTGATTTAAGATTCTTTTTAAAAGAAGAAAAATTATTGCCTCTTCTTTACATAGCAGATGCATTTCCTTGTAGATAAAAGTATTTTCATTGCACTCTGAAGGACAAATAAGAGATTTTAGATATGTCATGGACCTTCTCCTTCAGGATAGATCACATATTGGGTCGCAAAACAAGTATCAATAAATTCATGAAGATTGAAACCATATCCAGTATCTTCTCTTATCACAATGGTGTCAACTTGAAATCAGGTGGAGAAATATAACATGTGAAGACTGAATATCACACTAGTGAGTGACTATTGAATTAATGAGGAAATCAGAGAAGAAATTAAAAAAAACACAAGAAATTAATGACACAGCAAAAACAGTACTAGAGGGAAGTATAAAACAATATAGACCCACACGAGGAAACAAGAAAGAGTTCAAATAACCTTATATTTCACCTTAAGGAACTAGAAAAGGATGAACAAACAAAAACAAAGGTCAGTAGAAGGAAGGAAATAAAAAAAATCAGAGATGAAACAGAAATAGAAATGATAGCCAAAATGTGAATGAAACTAAGAGCTGGTTCATTGAAAAAATAAACAATATAGATCTCTAGCTAGGCTCACAAAGTAGAAGAGGTAGAAAACTAATAAATGGAATCTGAAATGAAAGAGAAGTAAAAATAGTTATCTCAGAAATAGAAGGTCATAAAAGACTACTTGGATATCTGTATGTCAATAAATTGAATAAATTGTGTAGAATAAATGGATATTTTATTAGAGGTATACAACCTTCTGAGACTGAATCAGGAAAAAGTAGAAAATCTGAATGGAACAATTACAAGCAAAGGAATTGAAAATGTAATCAATAGTGTTCCAAAAATGAAAAGTGCAGGGCCAGAGGATTTCATTATTGAGGTCTACGAAACCTTCAAAGATGGACTAATACATAGCATTCTTGAATTGAGAAAGAAGGAATACTTCCAAACATATTTTATGAGGTCAACATTACTGATATGAAAACCAGACAAAAATGCCACAGAAAAGCAAACACAGACAAATTTTCCTGATGTGCATAGATGCAAATATCCTCAAAAAATCATATCAAGCTAAAATTAACAGTGCTTTAAAAAGAAATTACATCATGGCTAAGTGGGATTTATTTTAGGATGTAAGTATGGTTCAACATCTGAAAATCAATGTAGTTAACCACGTCAATGAAAGGAAAGATAAAAATCACATGATATCAATAGATGCTGAGAAAGCATTAGATATCCATTTATGATAAAAACCCTCCAAAACTTGGGGATAGATGAAATATACCTCAGCAAAACAAAGGCCATATAGGACAAACCCACAGCTAACATTCCATTCTCAGTGGTGAAAAACTGAAAACTTTTGCATTAAGATCTGATAAAAGACAAGGATATCCACTTTTACCCCTACCATTCAACAGAGTACTGGAAGTCCTAACTGAGCTATCAGGCAAAAGGAAGATATCAAAGTGATGCAAATTGGAAAAGAAGAGTAGACCTATCACTATTTATATGTGACATGATAATAGAAAAATCCTAGACTCCACACACACACACAATAATTGATAGAATAAATCAGTATAGCAAAGCAGGTCACACAATCTATTAAACAAAAGTCAGTTGTATTCCTATACATTCCTAAATGTAAACAAGGATCTTGAAGAGGAAGAAATCAAGACATAATCCCATTTACAATTACATCAAAAAAATGAAATACTTAGGAGTAAACTTAACAAAGGTGGTGAAGGACCTGCACAATGAAAACTTTAAGATATAACCAGCAGAAGTATTTATTAAGCACTTACTTTAAACGAGATCTTCTAGTAGGGTTTTCTGAAGTTTGTTATGTGTGTGTGATTAGTAGTATAGGAAATGTGTATCTTATATTATTGTAAAGGACCCAGTAGGTTTCTTCTGGTGCCCAGCACAAAACAGTCATCTATATGCGTCTCTTCTGTGCAAAGTAAAAGAACTCTGTTCCTTTCCTGTCAAGGACAGATCTATCACTGGGTTTCACCTGATGTCATATGATTCATGTGCTTTAAATGAAAAACAAAAGATCATGTATTAATTTTGAACCAGGGCAAGATATCCCTACACAAGGTAGCAAACCTAGCAGTCTGTGTAGGCTCTTTATTTCTTGGTAAAGAAGTATTCCAGGTCAAAGGCCCAATGTTATGTGGTCAAATGGGGCTCAAAAGACTACACTCATGGGCCTCCCTAGCGGCACAGCAGTTAAGCACTGCGCTGTGGAGCTGTTGGCAGCAGCAATAATGCGAGTTCGATGCCCAGCCAGGGAGATTCCCACATGGCACTGGCAGACCTCTCCTGCCTCGCCCGCTACTCCCCTCAGCAGTGTGTTTCCATCGATCTGCCTGTTCTGCTCCCTACTCTGTCTCTGGTGAACCCTCTTGCCGCCCCACACCTCTGGCCTGTACCCCAGCTTGTATGCATAAATAAATAAATCTTTCAAAAAAAAAAAAAGACTATACTCACGAGGGTCTCCCTGGTGGTACAAGGGATTAAATCTCAGCATGATGAAGCTACTGACAGCCACTGTAGCACGAGTTCGATCCCCAGTTAAGGAGTTTACCCACATGGTACAGCAGCCCTCTCCTGTCTCATCCGCTGCTCCCCTCAGCAGTGTATTTCAGTCACTGCCTGTTCTGCTCCCCAGTCTGTCTCTGGTAAATCCTCCCCCTCCCTCCCCACACCTCTGGCCTACACCACAGCTCTTGTATGCATGAAATAAATATATTTTTTTAAAAGACTACACTCGTGAAACCACCTTTTCCCAGTTTATATGGGTGAGAGTATGAGAGATTAAATCAAATAATAAGCACAATGAAGAAAGTATAATTTGAATCAGACTGAGAAGATTATGTGAAACAGTATCCTGATTAAATCAAGGAAGAAAGAATGGTGTGAAGAGTCAGACTAGGAAATAAATTAGGACATTTAAGAAGAAACCATGTAGGGCATGCATAGCAGAGAGTGGATAGTGGCTAAGACAAATAAGGAAGAAAAGATGGGTTGAAAATGCATTTTTTATGTCGGGTTAAGAAAGTTTGTTGTTTGTTATTGATGTCACTTACTCATTTTGAACAGGATAGAACAGAAACCTGAAAATAGTTTTAGGACACCTAATGTAAGAGGGTATCAGATAAATGTAACAAAGGATAACTGAAATCCTCAGACACCCCACAAGATTTGGTAATGAACAGCACCCATAATCATGACCCCCCATGACATGTCTAGTTAGTTCCTTTAAACTCTCCCTGTAACTCTTTTTATGGCTATTAAGATAATGGAGGGCTTACTGAATTAAATTACTTTAACTTCATATTTCTGCTAAAATGAGATAAATTGTAAAAAGACTAGCAAACAGGAAAAGTAAAATAAAAAAGTATGTTTGGAATAATAATCATTTTTTACAAAGATGCTCAATTATGTAAGCAGCATGCCCTTACTAGGAATCTCAATATATATTTTTTTAAAGATTTATTTATTTATACATACAAGCTGGGTACAGGCCAGAGGCATGGGGCGGCGAGAGGGTTCACCAGAGACAGAGTGGGGAGCAGAACAGGCAGATCAGAAGTACACTGCTGAGGGGAGCAGCGGGTGAGGCAAGAGAGGTCTGCCGCACCATGTGGGATTCTCCCCGGCTGGGCGTCGAACTCGCATCGCCGCTGCCGACAGCTCCACAGTGCAGCGCTCAACCGCTGCGCCACCAAGGAGGCCCCAGGAATCTCAATATATTTTAGATGAAATTTTCACAAAACAGTAAAATCATTACATGCATACAATTCTAAAATAAATGTGTGTCAAGATATTATTTAACTTATTAATTAAATGAGGGAAGCAGACAAATGTTACAACTGGTTCCACAGAAAACTCAAAGGATACCTTTATAACTGAGGAATATTAAAATAAATGTTCAAGAGCACAAAATTTCCTTTTACACACAGGGCTAGGATTGTCCTGCCAAGAATTCATTTGCATTGCTGTTCATTCCCTACAATTCAACTTTAGTTTCTAGAGTTTGGAAATAGCTAAAGAAGATAATTATGTATATTCTTTAGTATCAGATCATCCACAGAGGTTCTAACATTTCATTGAAATGATCCAATAATCCTCTTTGCTTATTTCAGAGACTTAAGCTTTCATTACATATGAAAGGCTTTAGTTAGAAATAATTTCATTCCTATCTCTGTGTGTTAGTTTCCCTTTCTTTGTTGAATCATCAAAGAGACCAAGCAGTGACACTAGAGAGGGCAACTCTGGGAGAAAATCAGGCTGAGGAGATAATCACAAATATTTAAAAGTACTAGGGCAAGGTTAAATGTTAAGTTTCTTCTCCAGCACAGGCGGCATCAAGACTGGCAGGTAGATGGTTATCCAAAGGAATAAAAATTAACACAGAGTCAAGTAAAATGACGTGACTAATAGTTATGGCCTAAGTGAAAGAAAAAGTGAAATCCTCAGAAAAATATTAATAGAGATAAGTGAATTACCCAATGAAGATTTCAAAATAAAGGTCATAAAGATGCTCACTGAACTTGGGAGAAGAATGGGTGAACAAAGTGAGCACATTAGCAAAGCTAGAGAAGCCAGGAGAAAGTTTTAAATAGAAGTCACAGAGCTGAAGAGCCCAATGACTGAAACAAAAGGTACCATAGAATGACTCAACAATAGACCAGATGAAACACAAATGCCATCAACCCTTTTGGAAGACAGCACAGTAGAAGTCAGTTAAAAAGGGCAGCAAAAAGAAAAAGAAAATGTGTTTTTAAAATACCAATTTTTCTTATTAAATATCATGCATATAAAAAGAGTATCTAGAATGACCATGATTCAGCTTTAATAATACACACCTTTCAAACAGTTGGTAATTTTTAGTGAACACATACTATAATTGACTTTCAGTGGTTGCCATGATGCACAGATGTTGAATTGTAATGTTGTACCCCTGATACCAATATAATGTCATAAATAAACATTACCTCTGTAAGACATTAATAAATGTAAAAATCTGATAGAGATGTAAGCAAAAATATTTGAGAGAGAGAAAAAAGAATGCATACCCAAAAGCCATTCCAGAAAGCAGATCTTAGAACAGGTTAGACCGAAGAATGCAGGGACCTCTAAACTTATTCATGAATTGAGTAATGTAATCCAAGGTTTATTCTAACATGAGGACATGGACAGTTCCTGCCTGTCCGACTGTTAAGAACCACTGTGGCACTGTGTCTGAGAAGTACCTGGGAAGAGGGGCATGTTTACTACAACTGTGAGAAATCACAGAGGGCAGAAGGAGGGCAAAAATAATGAGGACAAACACCTCAGTAATGTGGGGTGCAGAAAAGTCTAATTAAATCTAAATTTGCTTGACTTTTTTTTAATATTTATTTATTTATGCATACAAGCTGGGGTACGGGCCAGAGGCATGGGGCAGCGAGAGGGTTCACCAGAGACAGAGTGGGGAGCAGAAAACTGAAGTACACTGCTGAGGGGAGTAGCGGGCGAGGCAGGACAGGTCTGCTGTGCCATGTGGGAAGCTCCCTGGCTGGGTATTGAACTCGTGCTGCAGTGGCTGCCATAACCTCATAGTGCTATGCTTAACCCATTGCACCACCAGGGAGGCCCTGTTTGGCTTTCTTTTAAAGATGTATTTATTTATGCATATAAGAGCTGGGGTATAGGCCAGAGGAGTGGGGGTGGGGCAGTGAGAGATTCACCAGAGAGAGAGTGGGGAGCAGAACAGGCAGATATACTGAAATACACTGCTGAGGGGAGCAACGGCCCAGAGAGGAGAGGTCTGCAGCACCTTGTGGGAATCTCCCTAGCCAGGGATTGAACTTATGCTGCAGTGGCTGCAGATAGTTTCATGGTGCTGAGACTTAATATGAGCCACCAGGGAGGCCTGACATTTTTTATTTATTTGCAACAATTCCTACTCTATCACAAGAACTCATCCTGATCAAATATTTTTCATTTGAAAGTATAAGTAACATCATTTTTTTTTCTGATTGAATGAGATTTCCTTGTCCCTTCACATACCAATTTGCTTCTAATCAATTTCTCTTTGTAGACATCCCTACAAGTTTCTATCTGGAACTCTGAATCAAAATAAATAAATAAATAAATAAATAAATAAATAAATAAATAAAACTACAAGGTTGTGCTCAACTGTATATTTTATTGTCCATTCTCAGTAAATCAAACTGTGCCCATATAATAAAGAGTTAACATTCTAATTAGAGGAGAGAGTCAACTGTAATTTTAATATTCTTTTTTACCATTTTATAATGTCCTGGAATGAGTGTTTCTGCAAGAAAGTAGTGTTATATTAAAGGACTATTTTTGCCCATTCTGTTACTGTCTTTCTTGTAATTAGAGGCCTGTTAAGAACAGAAAATATGAATAAGAATTAGAGAAGGATAAATCATGAATATTAAAATTAGAGCAAAAAGCTTTCCTTATCCTAACTTGTTATCTACAAGCAATGCAGATATCCTTGGTTTTCTTTTTGAATAGAAGCTGGAGAGATCAAGTTATGATGTTCTAGTCACTGAAATGTTTGCATATTAACAATGAAATAGGAATTTCCATCAATAAAAACAAGACAGCCTAGGAGAAAACAGAGAATCACAGCAGCTGAAAACAGAAAAAAAAATATAAATACATAAATATGCCAAAATGGCCTTACATGGGAGATGTCTAAACTGTATTACATTAAAAAAAAAAGAAACCTTTTATTGTCTACCATATAGGAAGAAAAACATTTTTTTTCACTTCAGTGTAAGTTGTGGATTCTTATATAGTGAGAAAAAGAGATTGGATTCCTTGTTAATTGCCAAGAGACTGCCAGAAATCAGTCAATCAGGTGAGAGTTAGAGAGCAACCATCATCCCCACATTCTTGATACGCATTGCAGGGATACAGAGCTCAATTTCAAGGAATTTATAACTTTCCTAGACAAAGTGACAAAGAAACATAAAAACTTAGATAAATCATTATATAATTGTTAAGTTGAATCAAATTGCTTTACCTCAGGGGGAGAAATTATTATCTTTATGGATGAGGAAAAGGAGGCTATAATGTTATCAGAAAACTGAGTTGTTAGACAGTTGAATTTCAGAGAAAAGGTAATTTTTAAAAAAGATTTATTATGTATACAAGTGCTGGGGTGTAGGCCAGAGGTGTGGGGTGGTGAGAGGACTCACCAGAGACAGAGTGGGGAGCAGAACAGATAGATCGATGGAAGTACACTGCTGAGGGGAGCAGTGGGCAGGACAGGAGAGGTCTGCTGTGCCATGCAGGTATTTTCCTGGCCGGGGATTGAACTCATGCTGCAGTGGCTCTGGATAGCTTCACAGTGCTGAGACTTAACCCCTTGGGGCACCAGGGAGGCCCCAGAAAAGGTAATTTTTACATGGATAATGAATAAAAGGATTCAGGCACTTGCAAAAGCTGGGGGTGAGGGTAGCAAATTAAAGACAGAGAAGTAGAAATAGAAATGGATTGTATGGGTGACATGAAGAAAACTAGGGTGACCAATGTGAAAATTGTGTGTCAAGGATTGAAGCTGATAAAACTCTTTAAAAATGATTAAGGGTGGTGGTGGTGATAGTCCTACAGAAGCATTCAGGTTTCCAGGGGCAGGTGATAAACAGTTTGTGAGTTCTTTATTAGGATCTCAACCAGATGGCAGTGTCAAAAGAAAATGTCAATCCCCTGTCCAGAAAGAAGTTGCTTTAAGTCGCACACACACATGCACCCCCATTTTTTTTTAAATTATAGGTCTAGAAGCTGAATAAGATAATACCAGGGAAAGCAGTAGGAATAAAATTCATTGCTGAGTAGAACTGTACTTTTCACCTTAGAAACTCACAGGAAATGGAGTTTTCATGGCTGGACTGCCTGAATTGTTCGATATGTTTTCAAAGTCATTTCAGAATAAAGGAAAAATCGAAGAAGACCCCCAACAAAACAAAACAAAACAAAAACGACCAAACAAACAAAAAAAACCTCACCTCATGTTAATAGATTTTGGAGTTCTTCCCGTCTGCAAAGGGTCTCACTGACCTCAGATTTAAGGTAATATCTACTTTTCCCTCACTGTTCCCACTACTTCCTTGCACTGCAAAGTGACTGATTAAAAGAGCTGTCAGGCTCTCCTTTAATAACCAGAAGCAAGGATGGATTGATTGTCACATTAGTGGCAACTACCTGAGAAGAAAGAAGGTGAAATAGAAGCTCTGGGCAATTGTAGCCAAGAAGAAATAGCTTATACTGACTGTCAACATTTTTTTCCCTCTTTTTTATTCAGTAGCTTGTTTGCCAGAAGAAGGAAATGATTATATGAGGTTATTGGACAAGTTTTACCTTGAAATATTACCTTCCTAATAAATGTATGATGCCAAAATTCTAAAGATAATGAAGTTAGCAAAATTAGCTGCAGAATCCTTTTGTATTGGGAATAAACATATTAGTAATGATTTCCATCACAGGAAACCATACATAATGTCTAACTGCTTAATGACATTCACTTCATTAAAAACAGACTGGGAAAGAGGAATACGTCAACATTTTAGAAATTGCCACTAGAATTATGAAAAGAACTTCTGAAATAATTTAAAATAGTTTACTAAGTATTTTAAAATATATATTCTTAAAATATAAATTGAAACCACAGTCAACAGGGGCCTCCCTGGTGATGAGAGGGGTTAAGTCTCAGTACTATGAAGCTATCTGCAGCCACTGCATCAGGAGTTCAATCCCCAACCAGGGAACTTCCCACAGGGCACAGCAGACCTCTCCTGTCTTGCCCACTGCTCCTCTCAGCAGTGCATTTCAGTCTGCCCCACTCTGTCTCTGGTGAATGCCCTCACTTCCCACACCTTGGCCTACACCCCAGATCTTGTTTGCATAAATAAATAAATCTTTTAAAACACACACACACACACACAGTCAACATCCATAATCACCAGACAGATAACCAGTAGTGGATATTGGTTTGTGAAATGACACTATATTTCCCAACCCCTGAAGTCATGGTCATGAAAGTCCATCCGTTACAGTCAAATTGCATTAACTGAAGTACTGATTTGGTGAGAGAATGTATAACTATCATAGCATATGTTTTCAAATCTTTATGAAACCTAGATGTGTGTGTGTGGTTTCTTTGAATTATATAGCAAAATTTCATTCAGTTGCAATTACCTTAACATAACTGAAGAGGGACAAATACAGGAAAATTTCCATTGTGTCTACATATTCTATTACAAATTTCATCATGTAAATGCAGGCGCAAATCCAATTTAACAGACCTAATTATAACTATGTCTCAAAAGGAAAACTATTATGTTTAAAGGGTCTTCACCTCACTCTTTAGCTAGCTCTGTGCTTCAATAAAATAGACTAGGGTTCTAAGCTTAGAAGGGCTAGCCTAAAATTTATTAAGTTTTTTCAGTTTCAATAGTAACTTAGTTTTGTGACTGGTGTTAATCACGATAATTCAGCATTCATATAAAACACTTTAAAACATATATACATGATTTTTGATAAAAAATTTCTTAAAATATCAAATAGAATCTGGCAATATAGAAAAAGAATAGTGTTTCATTGCCAAGAGGTTTTTAGTCCTAGGAATGCAAGTTTTGTTAACATTTGAACATCAGTAATTACAATTTATCATTAACTGAATAAAGAAAACATAGAAAAATATTTTGAAAAAATTTGAGTAGTCATGGGGCTGGGAATTTGGCTTCAAAAATCTTTCAAAATATTATATTATGATGAAGACCTTTTTCTGAGTTTATGTCACTTATATTTTAAAATATAAAACTTTCTGAAATAATACATTTCTAGTACCCTTTTCATAATACAATCTATTAATATAATATATAATATAATATAATATTACACTGTAATATATAATATGATACAACTTATTTAAAATATAAACTAAGAGATTAAATGTAATTGCTAAATATTACAGTATTATTACAGGTTAAAAAGGTTTCTAGTGTATTATTTGAAAAGTACTTTGAGTTTTAATTGATTCTCTAAAACAAAATATATGTGGTATTTAATTTCATAGACATTGTTTTAAAATGTTAGCTCATGTTAAGTTTTATTTTATTTATTACATTTTTTTCTTACATCATTGTAGTCCCTGTAGTTCCTCCGCCATCATGTCACCAGTAAACCATCACCATATTCCCATGTGTTCATCCTTCCCCTATGACCACCTTAGGTTTCAAATCTTTTGTTTATCTCTTGTTATCAGTGGATAACAAGTCATTTGACATTGAATATTTTGAATTACTGGAAAACTTCCATGTTTGCAATCTGTTCTTCCTTGAAAAGGAAGTATAGAAAAAATAAAGCAACTTTAAATGTTATTTGATTAATAAAATATAGCCCTTATAGAGTCTTGCGCTTAATTGGATTGCTGGCATTGCTGAATTCTGACTAAATGCATTTGGATCAATGTTAATTGGCTTAACTATGGAGTTCACATCATAGAGTCATTCATGGTCAATTGAATTATACCCTTTGCTTATTCTGGACTTCTTTCTTCCTCCTATGTCACTGAATAAGGTTTTAAATTAGTTGTTTAAATTATACCAAACTCAAAAGATTATATAACTGGAAATCCTCATAGCCAATCACTCACGTTTGATAAATGACCATCTATGGAAGACATTATTTATAGACACTTTGTCCTTATATTTATTTTACCATTTTGACTTTCTCTTATTCTTTGTATGTATACTTAGGAAAAACTTGTACAAATACCTTTTAATATACTATGCCATATCTCATTTCAAGGAGAAACAAATGCCAGAGCTGATCAAATTGTCAGGTGTGGAATAAGAGAAATTTAACCTTACTTTCTTAGAAGAAGACAAGGTTAGCTTGGAGTGCATTTAATTCTTTTATTCATTTCAATGGTAATGTAAAACAAACATTACCAAAATAAGTTGCATGCATACTTCAACCTGTACTTATCCTCATTATTAGTCCTATTTTATTATCTTTTAAAATATTTTAATATTTAATATATACCAAAATCATGTTTCTAACATCAAGCAGACTTATGTTAGAGAATTCATGGCATTAATGTCTGTTAATCCATAATCTCTATTCTGAAAAAAATATTAGTTTCATTTTAGAGCTAGGATTTAATATAGGAGCAGGTGTGGAGAAAAGGGAATCCTTGTACTCTGTTGGTGGATATATCAATTGGTGCAGCTATTATGGAAAGCAGTATAAATAATCCTCAACAAAATAAAAGTAGCAATTCTATCCACTTATGTTTATTTACCAAAAATACATAAACTAATCCAAGGTGATATATGCAATCCCATATTTATTGTAGCATTATTTACAGTAGCCAAGAGCTGGAAACAACCTAAGTGCCCATTGAGAGATGATGGGATAAAAAAATATATTATAAATATATATGAAACCAACAGAAATGTGTTTGTTGTATGTTGCATCCTTTTACTTGCTAGAGGAAATTGATTACTGAACTCAATACAGATTCTTGAGCAACTGTGAGGACATCATGCATCAAGCCCAACAAGAAAATTATGTGTTGTGTATATTCTGTTTTACTCAATTTATGTTTTTCTACAAGCTCAATAAAAATTTCCTTGGTGAGGACTGTGACTTTGTCACTCTGTTATCATATATACATAACTTTAAGTACATAGCTCAGAATATGTAAGGAATAATAAATAAATATCTATTTGATAAAAATTGCCAGATGACCTATCTTCAGGAAAGACCTTTCTTAGTAGAAAAACCCCAAAATGGCCCAAATACAATTTAGATTCAATTTTCATGGAGATGTTGTGATTTATTTTTATTTTTATTGATTTGAGTGTTCAACATATCTTAAAAGGATCAAATAGAAATCATTTTCATCTTTCTAAATAACTTAGATGCAAAGGAAATCAATAATAACAATACATAAAAAATATTAAAAGAAAAACAAATTGGGTCAAACTCATTCAAACCAAGACTTGGTGCTTTGGAATGTGTGTAGTTGAAAATACTTTTTTTTTTTTTTTTTTTTTTTGCCTTTTCTATGTTTTGTGTGCTCCTGTGTTTTAGAAATCAGTCTCAATGAAAGATACCTTGCTTGCTGGATTCAAAAGGCACAAATCTAAGGGCTAATTTCTGAAAACACTTGAACTGCCAAAATCCCTGAGATTCTTTATTTTTTTTAAAGATTTATTTATTTATACAAACAAGCTGGGGTACAGGTCAGAGGTGCAGGGCGGCGAGAGGGTTCACCAGAGACAGAGTGGGGAGCAGAACAGGCAGATCAGAAATACACTGCTGAGGGGAGCAGCAGGCGAGGCAGGCCAGGAGAGGTCTGCCGCACCATGTGGGATTCTCCCCGGCTGGGCGTCGAACTCACCGCTGCACCACCAGGGAGGCCAAAAAATCCCTGAGATTCTATTTCCTCATCTCCTAGATTTCAATCTGCTGTGGAATTTTCTTAATAGGATGAAAGAATAGAAGGATTATGAAATTTATGTAATAAATTAACTGTTTTGTGCTGTGCAGTGGAATGGCTAGTGACCTCAGAGTCAGAACTCCTGAATTCTAGCCATAGGAGAATTCTGGGAAAAACAACTTAATGAATTTGAATAATTTATTTGTCATCTCTTAAAGGGGGGCATGCATTCAACTGTCTTTTCAGTTATTGTGCTCTCTGATTCTAGCCAAAGCTAGATTTTAAAACTTAAAACCAATGAGCTCTAAACCTAATATGTTCCATGGAAATGTATAGAAGCATTTTAAACACCAGCCTTAGTATCTCTCTCCCAAATACCTTTTCCAGAGAAGTCAATTTTGGATTTATTTACATGTGATTCAGTAGCCATTCCTGGGCAAAAGACCTGCTGATAAGAAAGGACTAATAGGTGGTCTGTTTATTATTCCTTCTTCACCTTTAAAATATCTGAATCTTCTTTGTATAGCATATGTTAATTATCAGAACTTAAAACATTATGCTCCAGAATAATCTCTTAGAATAAAAGTGGAGATAAATAATTCTTAAGATTAACAACCAGAATAAATGAATTTTTTCATGAAACCAAAAATTTAAGAGAAAAATTGACATTATAATTATGATGTCCTTAAATATAATTAGAGCAAAAAATTTACATGGCAAGGGAGGAATGGTGTCCATAGTAAAAATGCCATTCAAAAGGAAAAAAAATAGGTATTTAAAATAAGACTGGGTCTATGACAGATTACTGTTAATATAATCTAGTTTTAAAACATTTAATTGCTATTGTCATAAAATTGATTAGCTATAATTAAGTAAATTATGTTTGTCCAGCATTGCAGAAACTTTTCCATAGTATGCTACATTTAACAGATTAAATATAAACTCATATCAACTCAAAATTTTTCTAAATATCCAATATACCAACATTTTCAGCGTTACTTCTGATAGTTACCTAAGCTTTCATTTATTCAGATCCATAGCGTTTTTTATTTTTCTCTGACTTTATAAGCATCAAAGTTTTGGTACACAGTTGTTTTAGCCAAATTGTTTTATTCTTAAAAACAGATTTATTAAAATATAATTTACATACCATGCGATTCACCCATTTTAATTGTAAAATTCACTTCTTTTTAGTTTACTCACATAACTTTGCAGTCATCATGACAGTCTATTTTAGAACATTTGGATGGATCACCCATACCTATCAGTGATCATTCCCATTTCTAACCAATGTCTCTGGCTTAGGATCCCACTGTTGTACTCCCTTCCTTATAAAGTTTCCCACTCTGTATATTTCATATAAATGGAATCATTCAGTTGTGGTGTTTTATGATTTTTTTTTCTGATTTATGTAATGTTTACAAAGTTTATCCATGTAGCAATATTGTAATGTATGGGTAAGTTACATTTTAGAACTGATTGGGCCTCTTGAAGTTAAAATGGATTAAGTCAACCTGGATTATGTAAACTTGAGTCAATCTTCTGTGACCAAGCACTTCTTAACTCTAATGTTTAGGAATCCTTTAAAACTGGTTTTGAGAGATCCAAATGAATTGGTCTGTAAATTGCTGGAGTATATAAATGAATGGTGTCCCTTAGAGGCACTGTAGTGCTTGAAGTTCAGAAGGGGTTATTTTTATACTCACAAAATGAAGACCTACCTTTTGTATCCATAGACCTGTAAATGTTGGGATTTGAGAAAGCTTTGATGCTCTTTATGAAACAGAAAAAAAAAAAAATCCCCCAAATAGTTCTTACTTACCACTTCATAGATTCATGTGTGGATCGTTAGTTTAAACCTAGATGGAAAGACAGGTATATTGATGAAAAACATCAATTTTATTAGACAAATGCCAGGCTAACTAAAGCAGTGGGATAAATGTGGTTTCTGTGGCATCTAGTAATTAATTCACTTATTAGTATTATAATTGTTCTTAAAAAATAAGATCTGCTACTAAAAGATCACTTGAGCTCTTTGCATCAATTCTAAGACCCTTCTTAATAATGAAAAGAAAGAGGAGGGCCTTCCTGCACAGAGGTTGAGCGCTGCGCTGTGGAGCTGTCAGAAGCGCACAATGTGAGTTTGACATCCAGCCAGGGAGGATCCCACATGGTGCGGCAGACCTCTCCTGCCTCGCCCACTGCTCCCCTCAGCAGTGTATTTCTGATCTGCCCGTTCTGCTCCCCACTCTGTCTCTGGTGAACCCTCTCACCGCCCCACGCCTCTGGCCTGTACCCCAGCTTGTATGTATAAATAAATCTTAAAACAAAAAAAGAAAGAAAAGAAAGAGGAAACTGACTAAATAAACTTAAGGTAAAAGGAAACTGAGTGGTACAACTACAAGTTAACTTGGGTTAAGGGAAATTCAATACTGTTGTTCTTTATGTATTGTCGTAAATGTGCCTTAATCTTTTGTCTCCAGTCATTTATGGCTCTTGTTTTCATTTCCATCATTTCCTTTTTCATTTATGTGCCTCAGCATTTATAAAAGATATTTCACACATTCATTAGCATTCTGGATAGGAAAAGTAAGAAGTCAATTATGTAATGAATTAAAACAATCCTATTTCTAGCCAATATAAGAGGCATCCTCTGTATGAAAATGCCTGCCTGTTCTTTTGAATCAGTATTGTCAAACCTAACAACCTCACTCATAGTTTAGTTTTACCTTTGGCTTCTGAACAACTTTGAGATGAATCAATGAACAGCCAATAAACTCATCCAGAATTCTGATATTCAGGAGTTTTAAAATTAGAAATGGCTCAATAAGGGGAGGTGTCAAATGCTCCATGAAACTGAAAGGGATGCATAATTGAGTGATTAGGCTGATTGCTTTGGCTGTTCTGAGAGTAATGGCTGTATCAGAAGGAAGTAATAAAGATTTCATAATTCCAGGAACTCTAGACAATAGAGGAACAAATTAACTCTTTAAAGAAATGGATTTATTTTCATCTTTCTGCTGGTAAACAAATGCTTTGTTAAAATTAACTGTAAGTGATCATAATCATTACTTTATGTTGCTGTTAATGGTTTCAAATTTATCATTTTTTTAGTTTTCCTTTTGTTCCCACCAGTGTGTCACATAAAATTTTTTTAAGCCTGCCCCAAATCTTAAGTAGTTCAATAAACATCTATATACCTTTTAATAGATTCACAGATTCATATTTTGCCATATTCACTTATTATTCTCTGCATATAAATGTTGACAGAGAATAGATTTGAAAAATCAATTGATAGATGATAGGGAGATAGATGGACTCATATGTATAGATACAATTTTGCTGAACTATTTAAAAGTGACATACATTGTCACACATTATTCCTAAAAAATCAGCATGTATTTCTTAATACATGTTTTCCTACAAAGCTATTATAAAGTACTACTCAATATATTTACTATTGCCTTGAGTTATTCTAATATTCAGTTCCTATTTACCCATCTACAATTTTTGTTAATATATTCTTGATAGTTGTTTTCCTTGGGCCATACACTACTCATGCTTTGTGCATTGAATTTAGTCATTATGTCTTTTTAATCTAGTCCACAGAGTCCATCTCATTTTGTCTTTAACAACAGTGACTTTTTTTTGAAGATTAAGGTATTATTTGTTTTTTAGAAAGTTACTCAATTTGTATTTTATCTATTATTTTCCTTATGATTTGGTACAGGTTAAATATTTTTGGCAAAAATATTGTCATAGGTAATGTTTCTTCCCTCAGCACATAGCATAAGCATGTATGTGATGTTAATCTGATTTATTGGTTACAAAATATTAATTTCTTTCAAAATGTTAAGTTTTGGGGAAGCATGTGTATTTTTTAACTTTTTTTAAAAGACTTATTTTTATTTTATTTATGCATACAAGAACTGGGGTGTAGGCGAGAGGATTCACCAGAGACAGAATGGGAAGCAGAACAGGCAGATCTACTGAAATACACTGCTGAGGGGAGCAGCAGGCAAGACAGGAGAGGTCTGCTGTGCCAGGTGGGTTAACTCCCTGGCCAGGGATTGAACTTATGTTTCAGTGGCTGGTGATAGCTTGATAGTGCTGAGATTTTCACCCCTGCACCACCAAGGAGGCCCCAGAATGTTGTTGGTTTTTTTATATATATATTTTCCAGTTGCCTTAAAATAATTGGACTGATTTACTTTCTATATGGGAGTTCCACTTTGCCATCATTATTATGAAAAATTATATAATATCAGACTTTTTGGACAATATTATTTTTGCAAGAGATAACTAATGTTATATGGTCTTTCTTTGATTTATAATGGAAAAAGATCATTTTCCCAAGGTAATTGACTTGTGAAGTATTTCCTACTAATTTTCCTCATTTTGCCAATTTTCTACTGTTATGTTGTTATTTTAAATTGAAGGATACATTATATATTATGAAAACTAATATTTCGTCTAATTTCAGTATATTCAAATAACTCATTTCAGATGTCTTCTCCCTTGTATGATCGGTCTTTTAACATTGTGCATGCTGATTTTTGCAATTTCGTTGTTATTACTATGACAATATTGACCTCTAGAGTATCTCCTACATGACTTTATTTTGTCCCCACATTGTAAATGCCCCACATATTTTGTAACCTTGATTATCTCATATAAATATTATCATTTTATTAGTCTAGTTTCTTGGGAAAAATACTTGATTATTTACTGGAACATATATGAGATTTGGAAACCTTTTGGAGATGATTGATGTTATATTGATTCATCTGGGCCATAGTATTCACATAACAGACCTTTAGTTTGGGTCTAATTCTACAGTTATCAATATATTTGTGACATTCTTCAAAAATCATTTTGATTTTTCTAATATTGTTTCTTTTATAATTCTTTTTGTAAGGTAAATATTATATATTTTTATTAAGGTAACATTGTTTAACAGCAATGCATATGATTTAGGAGAATAGGTTCACACATACTCAGAGGTACTTCACCTAGCAACACAGCACCCGTAGTCCTTTACCCTAGATCATTTGGCTACTTCCCTACTTTGTTCTTCCCACCCAATCTCTCTCCTTCTCTAGTAGCCTCCATTTTACAGACATATTCCTGGGATTTGTTTTAAAATAATTGGACTGATTGTGTTGATTGGACTGTTTTGTGTGTTCCTTGTTTTGTTTCTTTACATTTTGCATGAATGAAATCATCCTGTATTTGTCTGTCTGATTTATTTCACTTAGCATGATCTTCTCCAGTTTTATCCATGTTTTCATACATGGCAAGATTTCATCTTTTTATTTTTGTAGTTGAGTTGTATTCCATCATGTATATATACCTAATCCCTCTGAGTTAGAGTTTTTGCATTTTTCAGGGAGAGGAATTGCTGAGTTATCTGGCCAATGAATTTTTACTGTTCGGGGGAACCTCCATACTGGTTTCCATAGGGACTGGACCAGTCTACATTCCCACCATCAGGGTCGGAGGGTTTGTTTTTTTTTTCCCTCCACACCCACGCCATATTTGTTTTGCTGGCATTTTTTTGATTATGGCCATTCTCATTGTTTTTTTTGATTTGGATTTCCTGGTGATAAGTGATGTTGACCATTTTTTCATATGCCTGTTGGCCATCTGTTTGTCTTCTTTGGATAAGTGTCTATTTAGCTATTCTGCCCATTTTTTTTGATTGGGTTATTTGTTCTTTGTTGAGTTGTATGGGTTCATTGTGATCTTAGATATTGTCCCTTTGTCAGATATATGATGTGCACATATTTTCTCCCATTCAGTAGGATTCTTTTGCTTTAATGTAATTTTTTTCTGCTGTACATTGATGTAGTGTAATTTGTTTATCTTTGGTTTTGTTTCCCTTGCCTTTGGAGTCAAGTTCCCAAAGACCATTTTTCTGAAAGGAATAATTCTTTTTCTTACATGCCCACACTATTTGTTCTTTGTGCGGAAGAATCACTAAGAAATCAAGATTATATGTGTTTTTGTCAGATGTGTTATGTGCAAATATTTTCTCCCATCCAGAAGGGAGGTTTTTGCTTTGCTGATAATTTCTTTCTCTGTGCAGAAGCTTTTTATTTTTTATTTATTTATTTATTTTTTTAAAGATTTATTTTTTATTTTTACATACAAGCTGGGGTACAGGCCAGAGGTGTGGGGCGGCGAGAGGGCTCACCAGAGACAGAGCGGGTAGCAGAACAGGCAGATCAGAAATACACTGCTGAGGGGAGCAGCGGGCAAGGCAGGAGAGGTCTGCCGCACCATGTGGGATTCTCCCTGGCTGGGCGTCGAACTCGCGTCGCCGCTGCCGACAGCTCCACAGCGCAACGCTTAACCGCTGCGCCACCAGGGAGGCCCTGTGCAGAAGCTTTTTAGTTTGATGTAATCCAACTTATTTATATTTGCTTTTGCTTTCTTGTCACTGGAGAGGTTAGAACCTCTAAACCCTACAATAGATACAAAAATGTAGACCTTCTTTACCTCAATAAAGATAATTTAGGAGAAAAAAAAGAATATGTGTGCTTTAATTATTTCTGTCAGAATTAAAGCATCAATTTGTCTCAAACTTGACCTTTAGGAGCCTGTTCAAATGGCTTCTTGGTCCTTTTCACATATCAGTATCAATTTTTGATTTTTTTTTACTCAACTTATTTATTTATTTATTCATTTATTATTACATTTTAAAAGAACAAATTTGCTAGGAAAAGGAGAAAGAGAAAGAGAGACACCTGCATAGTCACAGTTGGGCAGGAGAGGAGCTGTCACTGATGCTGCTTTGCAAAGGGTAAAGGTTTGCAGTGTATTTTGGTGGATCTGCCTGTTCTGCTCCCCACCCTGTCTCTGGTGAATCCTCTCACCCCGCATCCCATGCCTCTTGCCTACACCCCAGCTCTTGTATGCATAAATAAATAAATCTTAAAAAAAAAAAAGAGAAACATCTGTATAGTCACAGGCTGACAGGAGAGCTGCTCACCATATTTTAGACTCAATTTACACATGAAATGCCCTGATCTGAAATCAGCCATTTTACTAGGAGGCTCCTCTAAATAGGAAATGATTTTTGTAATCAAAATCTTAATTTTACATGTATCTATTTCAACAGAAGTGTAATAGCTTTAAAATTCTTTCAAATAAACAGAAACTCTGTTTTAATAAATAATGAGTTTATGCCAATCCATCACTAAAATATTTGCATCCCTTTCTTCTTTCCTTGCATCTATCTTCCTTCTCCTACAGTGAGAAAACTGGTTCCCCAAAACACTAATATATTAGCTTATTTATTGAATCTTCTTTTGTATACAAAACAGTTTCAAAATTACTATAGTAATTCCATGATCAGCAAAAAACAAAGTTCAAGATTTTTTCAGGTCATTTTACTCTTAGAGTATATTCCCTGAGGATATATTGCCACAATATGGTCTTCATAAATACATTAGGTCCTGTTTTCGTCTGTGTATTTATGTAAAGTATTTGTCATTTACTTTTGTCTGTATTCATATTTAAAATTGCTCAATATTTTTGATTTAGTCATTTTTAATTTGTTGGTTGTTAAGGTCTTTCAAAGTCATAATTATAACACCTTTTCACTTGGTTATGCACTGCTGAATCCTCTTCACAGAAGTCTTTACATTTTTTACCTTTATCAGGATGTGCATAGTTCCTCACAGACTTTTCTATAGTCTTGTCAAGAATCTGGCTTTTTTTTTTTTAATTCAGCATTCAAAGAAGATAAATACATGCAATTTGCAGCAACATGGATGGAATTAGAGAGGATCATACTCAGTGAAATAAGCCAGAAAGAAAGAGAAAAATATTGAATGGCTTCACTTATAACAGGACTATAAGGAAACCAAATAGGAGAGAGACACTCAGCGGGTGGGGGGGCCCGGGGGTGGGGGAGGGAGGGTAAGGGCACAAAATGGAGTAGAAAAAAACACAAGGGACCACGGAGATGGATCATGGGTGAATTGTTGGTGGGTTACCCAAGGGGAATGCAAAATGTAAAAGATATAAATAACAATAATAATAAAAAAGAAAGTACAGTGGATCCATTATACTTGAGCATTTTTTTAAAGTTCTGTTTCAAGGAAGAAGTATAAACAGAAATTATCATAAGATAAAATATTCGTTAATTAAATTCTTATAGAATTTGTGGCATATTACCTGGTGCTTTAAATTATCAAATATGTACAGTGAATTCATAAAGTCAAAATGAGTTTTAATAGTTATAACCAATATATGGTTCTCATTTAAAAAATTGAGCTACATTGTACTGATGATTCTCTTGAATACTGTGGACTGTTTTTAAAATAAGATATTCATATGACAACATAACCAAAGTGATTTTTCACCATTTGCTTAAGGATCCTAGGATGATAGATAACTAATTATTGGTTGAGTTCAGAGACAGCAATTTGACAACAGACAGCATTATGACAGATTTGACCATATGAAACTCTTGGTAAAACGGAAATGATAGTTATTCATATATAAAATTTAGCGGTGTCATAGAAATTTCATATAGAAATACCAAGATATAGGATTTTCTATTATCGAAATATTTGGTTAATGACTCTGATAAGATTTTGTTTGAATCTTTCTTTTTCTCTTTATAATGGTTGATTCTATGTGTCAAGTTCACTGGGTTAGCAGATACCCAGATAGCTGGTAAAACATTATTTCTGGTGTGAGGGTGTTTCTGGAAGAGGCTAGCATTTGATTCTGTGCATTGAATAAGGATCTGCCTTCACTGATATGGATAAGCCTTATCCAATCCATTGAGAGCAGCTCCTGCATTTCTATTTTGGAAACCAACAATGTAAGTCAGTATTAACTCAAAAAATACTGAATAAAGTAAGTATACATAAGTAAAAAGAAAAGAAGGGATATTCTCTTTTTCTTCTTGAGTTGGGTCATCTATCTTTTCTTGGCCTTTGGATATCAGATGTTCTGTTTCTTGGGATCTCAGCCTCCGGGACTTATACTAGTGCCCTCAGTTATAAGGCTCTTTGCTCTAGAGTGGGTGTTACAAATCTTAAAATCACTACATTTTGTCCTATTAATTTTTGTCATCTGTCATTTAGATATAAGCAGAGAAAGCCCACTTATTTAAAAAAATGCATTCACAAATATTGTCTGCAAAGGGAAATAAAACTTGCTTATTTTGAACAAAGATATACATATGTATGTATGTATGAGATTTTGTCTAAGTCCATATAAAGGACAAATCCACTTAAACCAAATTCTATTAAATAATTTATGGAGACATAATTTAAGGTAGGAAAAATTAAATCTTGATAACATTTTCCTCTAAAAAGGTGCAATTGAACATATACCTCCAAAAAGAAAAAAAAAAGTTCTCAAGTTTTCCTGATTTCTAATGTATATGGTTTAGAGTAGGTAGTGATTTTTTTGTCCTGCTTTCAATTCTAGTTTTATTTAATATGTTACTTTATGTATTCAATTCAACATATTGATATAACTCATAGAATACCATCATGTTCACATTTATGAACAATATATTTTAATTTTAAATCTTTTTATTATTAATTTGTCAGTCATTTATATAGCTATCTAACTTTGGGGACACGTTTCACACCTCCTTATGTGCATATCTTCACTTACCCTCTACAAGAACTCACATGCCAAAGTCTGACCCCCTTTCAACACAGTTTCCTTCTTCCCCCTACTCTCTGTGGTAATCAGTATATTTCACAGAGCCTAATATTTTTGCAGTGCTTTGCCAGTATGTGTTCTTTGGTTATTTATATTCCACAAACAAATGAATCTATCTGATATCAGATAGAAAAAAATATATCTCCTTGGTAACAAGCAGTAGATTCTTCTTTTATGGAAAAAGTCATGATGACAAGTCAACTATTTCCTATGGGGATATTGTGCTTGTTAGGGACTTTCTAGAGGTTGCCCTTGTTTGCTGGACAACCTCAGAAGCTCTGGCAGATATTTCTCTGTCCTCTCTTTTCCCCACACCAAGTGATTCCAGATTGAGAATCAGGGCAGTTAATGATGAATTATAATATTGTAAATGGAACACATACACCATACTGATACATTAAACTGCACTAAGGAAAGCACTGTCATGGGCATGTAATGACTGCTTTCCTTTGTTCATTCCAGTTAGTCATGTTACCAACTGAGATTCTGTATGAAAGAAGGGAAGAGATGGTAGAGACCTAAGACAAATTAAGCAGCCCAGCTGTCATTCCATAGGCTTCCTGTTTAAGACTTATGTTGGATTTTTGAAGATTTGTGTAACAAGAGGAATTTTGAAAGAACAATTCCAAATGGACACAAAGGCTGAAGCAGAAACTGATTAATAGAAAAAGTCAGGTCAGGTCATGCATGGGGACTGTGGGAATAAGACTTTCCCTGAAGAATACTAGTCTAGCAGTTGTTTCCTTTCTCTTCTCTACCCTTTTTCCTCAATAAACAAACAACATAGCTGGTTTGTATAGAATTGTAAAGCAATCCTTTAGCAGCTGTGCTCCCAGACAGGCTCTAAGCCACAGAGAGCTAAACCTAGGAAATAGCCATAGATTGACTTGATAAATATAGAACACACAACCAACCTCACAGTTTTCTTTTCTCTATAGAGACATCTAATTAATTTATTTAAAATAAATTCTAGAATATTTGCCCATCTAGTACAGGAGAGCACAAATTACTGACATAGTATATTAAAAAGTATAAATAAACATGTACATATGCACATTACCTATCTTTATCTCTAGAAACTTTTCTACAATATACTTATCTATCTACTATCATCTGTCCATCTATATATATCTGTCTGACCTTCTTGCTTCTTATGCTAATGAAATACTCAGAAGGTCCATATGCAAAACAACCAGAATAATGTCACCTTGAGATCCAAAAGACATGAGCAGTAAATATTAGTCTAAGAATAATTATCCATTTAAATTGTCAGAGAAAATAAGACTGGGAGTCATAGGCAACTGCAGGGCAGGGTATTTACTAGAAGCAATAACCCTCACTTTGTCTCGCTCATAATATGCTGAACATGACCAACAGTGCAGGTAGGCAGGGAGTAGCTAGAGAAGTTGCACCCCGCCCGCCGCCCCCTGATCACTTTCTTTGCATTGACAGCCATTTCATCAGCCCTAAAGATGATATGTTGACATAACAGTTGTTAGCGCTGTAATTGGGAGACATTAGTGGACACAGTGTGAAAACAAGAGTGTGAGACATGTAGAGAAGGTAGACATGGGTGCTCACTATCATGTTAACCCACCAAGAAATGTGAAGATTTCACCCGCAGGCTTGCCATTCCCGGCTGCCTTTTGATACTCCACAGATAATTGAGTCTGGCTGCCCTTCTGAACAGCACATTTATATTATCCAAAACTTTCACATCATCCCTGTTACAGCGGGGTAGGGGGATTCTCTTTTTATATAAATTGTCTTTGGCAACCTAATCATTCCACAGACCAGTGAAATTTATTCCCTAAAATAGCTAGGAAAGTCATAGTGATAAACAGTCTGGGGCACATCTGTCTCTGCAGAGCTTAAATTGTTACTGCTGAGTAGATGTTCTGTATTCTCTTCACATCATTGCACCCATCGAGTGCAGCACAGATATTCTTGTCAAATCAAGTAAAAATAAAATTTTGTATTTGATTACATTTATTGCATGATGAGGAATAGTGATTTACCTTCTCATGCCAGATGCTCCTTTCTGGGACTCATTCCCTTTGCTTCTTTTCAAAAAATCTGACTTCTAGCCATTTCATATTTCTACAACCGCCCTCAATCTTGACTTCATTTCATCCTGTAACTTGTTTATGCTTCATGATACTTCATTAACTTCTATATTTTCAGATAAAGGCTTGAGTCAAAAATCTATGTCTCCACATGTTTATATTCTTATGTTGCCTTAAAAACAAAGTCAGTGTTGCTAGACTCTATGATTGAAGACATAAAAGTTATTGAGGCTTGAAACTGAATCTGTGAGCAGATCTGTGTAAACTCAGAAAATGTTTTGGTCAAATATCTCTGCTTCTTAATATCTGCATCACTTGTGGGCATGGAGAGCCCTGAAATACTGAAGGGCTTCTGATGAAACAGTGCCTCTCACTAAGATGTTTAAAGAGGAACACTAGTAGTTGTGGTAAAAAAATTTTTAAAAGTTCTCTTTCCAGTTTGATTATGTGCAAACTTTCAATCCAACTAAAACAATTTATTACACGCCAGACCAGAAATTATCAAAGTCTAGCTATTTGAATAAGTACTTTAGAAACTATCCAGAGACAAAATGTCCCTCTTATGTAGTAGAGTTTATTTCCCATGAAAAAGAAAGTTCAGGAAATCATAAGATGGAAATTGGTAAGAATATTTCACCTAGTCTGTATTACACATTGAAAGAAAAGTAAAGTCTAAAGATGATGAGATATGAGTCCTTGTTCTTTCACTGTCTAAATGTGTTGGTTCTTGCAGTCCAGAGCTGGTACTACCCTTTAGTTCTCTGGGGCAAAGAGCTAGGGCCTGATCCAGTCATTACTGCCAATCAACCCTCAGTCATTTTTCAAGTCTTCCCTGTGGATAAGGAAGAGGAGGGGGAATATGGGCACTTGGCTCTTCAGATTACACTCCCAATTCTGATAATGATGTGTTCCCTTAATTAAATGCTTGGAAGAAAACCTAGAAAAGAAGTAAACTTGAGATTTAAATCCAAGTATGGCAGAAGGCTTATCAAAAAATTATGGAATAATGAATATTGGAGTGAGTGTACATGTGCCCAATGGTCTTGTAGTAGATGATATGATTGTTACCTGGCCTTTTTAAAAATCAAAGTGTCAGCATTTTGGAAAGAAGGAATATTTTCAGAAGCCACATACTCAAATGAAAATGTTTAAATTTATAACTAATTGCTTAGAGATAATTTGACATTTAAAGGAAAACATAGATCACAGATATCCAATGCAGAGATAGGTGGAAGTTTAGAAACAATTTTTTTTAAAGATTTAATTTTATTTATGCATACAAGAACAGAGGTGTAGATCAGAGGTATGAGGGGTGGGGGTTAAAGGATTTATTCATCAGAGGCAGAGTAGGGAGCAGAACAGGCAGAACTACTGAAATACACTGCTGAGGGTAGCAGTGGGCAAGACAGGAGAGATCTGCAGTGTGGGTTAGCTCCTGGGCAGGGGATTGAACTCATGCTGCAATGGCTGCCTATAGCTTGATAGCACTGACTTTAACCCCTGAACCACCAGGAAGGCCCTGGAAACAATGTTAAATGCAGTATGTTTTTTGTCAGATACTCTGTGCTTTCAGTGTTTAATGCACTATTGGACAAAATCTGTCCCTTCTGTACATCAAGTAAGTATGAAAAAGGACCACAGAGTATGTGTCTCTTTGTAAGACTCCCCTCTAGTCTACTTCTCTCAGGGAAAAGAGAAATGAGAAACAGAGCTATTAAAGAATTTCAATCTAAACCACACAAGTAGCTAAGTATAAAATCCATGGGATAAAATATAGTTTTTGTTTCCTACTCAAACTTACCAAATTCAACTTTCTAAAATCAAAACCTCTACAAGTCCTCAGAACTGTAGGACTTTACTTTCTAGATCAGTATTATTCAAGAGCAGCTTGAATAGCCTAGTGGTATTCAAACCTCGCAGTCTAGTGGACTACTTTATAACATAAAAAAATTACTTTCACTTAATTCATTTTATTTTATTGTTACCAAAAATTGTATATGTTTTAGATGTATAGCATGATACTTTGAAATACAAATACAGAGTGAAATGATCACTAAAGACAAGCTCATAAGCATATCCATATTAACAACAGAATTTCCTGCATTCTCAGGGGGAGCTTAAAAAAGCTACTACTCTTCACTTTTCCAGAAAATCAAGTCCTTGTTGTTTTAAAACCAAAATAAAGTGTACTTCTGACAGGTAGGACCCCAAATCATTAATCATTAGTTTATTTTAGAATTTTGTGCCTTCAGGTATCTTTTCAAAAGATTTAAGCAGTCACATTTGCCCTCTTGGCAATTGCAATCTTTTTCTACCATAGTATTCATTACCCTGCAAGCCACAATTATGGTTTTATTTTTCTTCACATATCTTATCAAACTTATAAAAGTAATACTTAATTCTGAATATATTCCTTTTTGTAAGTAATAAAGTAGCATTCATCAAACTATGCAATGTCTGGCCTGCCATGAATACACTAAATCACAGAAAGAGTTACCCAGTGATTGCAAAGATAAAGAACTATGTTTAGGAAGGTGGGAACATGAACATATTCTTATTAAAACAGGAATAACAATTCCTGGATAATGAACAAGCCAGAGAGTTCATTCACAGAAGTTATTTATGTTTGGAAATGTTCCTCATCTTTTCTCTATGCCAAATAAATGTATTCTTTATTATCAACTAAAGTTTGTACTCAGGAAAAGAAACAAAACATTTGAAAAGTTGCTCGCAGAAAATAGCACAATATTTTTCTCTAATATAAAGAGAGGGAAAATGAAAAGCAGTCTGTTCAATTAATGACTGTGGGGAAAATGATCAATTCTATATTTATCTAAAAAACAATAAAGGAGCTTAAGATAAATTTCATGAAAGTGAGTGACAAATACTCTATGGTTTCACTTAGCTGTGGGATAAAAATAACCTAAAACATACTGACAAAACACAGTAAAAACAAATCTTATACTTAGTGAAAAAGCATACTGGATACCAGAGGGAATGGGGGTGAGAGAAGAGGAAGGAAGGGGTGAGGGCATTGGCATAGGGGGTTTGGTGGAGGGTGTGAAACATGTACCTGTATGGAGAAGTAATAATGTAACCTGGAAGTTATATAGACATGTAAATGATTGAAAAATTTAATTAATAGAATATAACATTTTATTGTGTTGACCTGATAACATTTACTGTTCTTTAGAGAAGAGTTTCCTTATAAACATTTGATTCATTTTTTAAGAGTTCTGTTGATAATTCTGAGGCAGCAGAGTAAAATCTTTCTAGGTCTGATTAAATGAATAATATTAAAACATGCATTATCAAAACCTTGTCATCATCATGTCTATACAGACATAAATAAGCAATGAAGAGATTGGATAATTCTAGAAAAGTATGCACCAAGTAAGTTATTAATTCTGATTTTAGTCATTGGTTGAAAGTGGACAGATGCATAGCTATGGATAAATTTTTTGAAAATTCAAAAAAGAATAGGAAGCCCAAACTGATTGAAACCTTTATGAAATAAATAAGTGAATGCTCAGGAGGAATGAAAGGATCACAGATTCAATTCAGAATGTCATATGTGACTGTAAAAATGATGGAGATAGGTAAGAGAAAATATTGGGGAGGAAATTTTATCAAATTTTTAATTTTTCCTCCTTTTCCTCTTAAAGCATTATTTTACATTTCATGGAAGCAGCATCATCTTTTTGAAATTTCTTGTTTTCCTCACTGTTTTTACTTCCGTTTCCTACTTTTTTCAAACATATTAATGCCCAAGCAATCTCATAATGGGCATTAAGTAGCAAAATATAAGAATAATTAATCTTCTAAGTGCCCCTCACCACCTAGATCTGATTCCAGTTAGACACATAACTGAAGTCAAATACACTTTCAGATGGTTTTCTTTCCTATTACCATCTCCATATTGTATTCAAATGACATTCATGTGTGAACATTAGCAGCCTGGTTTCAGAGAGTTGTGATTTTGTGATTTCCTATTTCAAAACTCCATACAAATCTTGACCACTATCCATAATAGAGATCTGAATTCAATTCCAGATTAATGAATCACTTATTATTCAAATGAAGCTCAATATTTTATCCCACATTAGCTTGTTCAGCAAGCTGAAGACATTTACTATGACCATTTAAAGGAATATTACTTGAGATTCATAAGGAATCATTTTAAATTTCTTAATATTTACTTCAATTAGAAATCATTTCTAATTATATGAAAAAAACTGAATAATTTTAATTATAAGATATGAATGTAGATTGATCTATTGTTTGGTAAACACAAGATTAATACAAAAACTGTAATCTATTTTTTATGCATACAAGAACCGGGGTGCAGGCCAGAGTTGGGGGGGTGAGGTAATTCACCAAAGACACAGTGGGGAGCAGAACAGGTGGATATACTGAATTATGTGGCTGAGGGGAGCAGTGGGTGAGATAGAAGAGGTCTGCTGCACCATGTGGGTTAGCTCTCTGGCTGGAGATCGAACTCATGCCACAGTGACTGGTGATAGCTTGATAACACTGACACTTTAACCCTTTCACCACCACAGAGGTCCCCAGAAAAGTATTTTTGCTCTAAAATTTAATGAAAAATAGACTTAGTGTGAACCAACAGCACATCATCCCAACTATTAAATATTTTTCAAGTTTTACTCCATTGATTTAACATATTTGGTTCATCAATTCCTTTTTAATTTGAAAAAGTCCCTTCATAGCTATATTTATTTATAAATTTTGATGTGATAATTTAAAGTGTCTCCCCTAAATCATATTCTATTTCAGAAAGTAAAAATCTTCTAAAATAGGACTCTCTGGATCCACATTGAACTAGTCCATTTGTTATATCTAATAGAATTCTTTTCAGGTAAGGACTAGATATTCTCAGTCACTTAATAACCCATACACATTTTACAGATAGTAGTTGAGAGAATATTTGTGGAATACAAGAATGAACTGCAAGGACATAATAAGAGTTTAGAGCTACATGATACATTTTATGTCACCAATATATCATTTAATTTTACATTCCAGATATTTTGCTGCTGTAAGATTTTTAAAGCTCCTCAACAATAGCAACAACAACAAAAAAATATTTTACCAGGCTGTGTATGCATCATTAATATTTCATCTGGGAATATAACAATGCTCCCAAATTGGTACAAAAACAAACACAAACTGAAAATCTTTCATAACGCAGATGGAATTCTGTCAAGTCTCTGAGAATACATTTTCATATGTCAAATGTACCTTTGTGATTCATGACCAAATGTATTTGAGATGTATGAAGTATTGTTTATTTCATATGTTTAAATCTTTATCCTTCATCTTCATAGACATATAATTATAATTATAATTATAATTTTCACTTCTATAAAGGACTTATGATTCATAAATATTTAATGACTCTAATCTCAGTCTCACAGGCTGAGAAATTTTCCCAGAGAATCCATTTATATTTCACCTAGTGCATCTTGGAATTACATTTAAGTTAAAATGATTTACATGAAACTAAAACATCCAAATAGTTTGTTCTCACAACACTACATACATTATTTGAAGAAAAACTAGTGGGAATTGCTGTGGTATCAAAGATTGGCTCCAGCTTTCTCCTTTTTTTTTTTTAAAGGTTTATTTATTTATACATACAGCTGGGGTACAGGCCAGAGGTGTGGAGCGGCGAGAGGCTTCACCAGAGACAGAATGGAGAGCAGAACAGGCAGATCAGAAATACACCGCTGAGGGGAGCAGTGGGCGAGGCAGGAGAGGTCTGCCGCACCATGTGGGATTCTCCCAGGCTGGGCTTCGAACTCTCATCGCTGCTGCTGACAGCTCAGCACTTAACCGCGGCGCCACCAGGGAGGCCCAGCTTTCTCCTTTTGTGTAAATACTATATTTTTAAAAGTGACAGAATTTTTCCACCATGAATGCAATTACCAATTGCTGTAAACAAGCTCTTGTCATATTTTATAATGATATAAGATATCAGGACTATAGAGGCAGAAGAGACCAACAGCATTCAGAAATTCCCATTATGAAAACATAAATATATTCACCATCATCTATTAGCTGCTTCATCAATATTAAAGTTTGAATTTAATACTATTTGAAAACATTTTCTGAAATCCTGATGTGTTTAAAAGGGCATTTGTTAACATATGATTGTTTCCTATATTTGAACAGATCAGGGTCACAAATCCTGGTTTCCTTGAAATTTTAAATTTATAAAAGGCATTCCCTCCCATAAAAATAAGCTATCCATGTTTTTCCTTTATATTGGTAACATGCACATTCATTTATATGTAATGTTTTAGAATAAATGAAATTACTTTATAAACTATAAAATAACATTAGCATATATATTAGCTTTTATTTTGACTATAAAAGGCATAACGAGATTTGATGTCCATGGAAAAGTGAGTTGAAATATTACAAATGTGCTTGATATTCCGTTTGATGAGATGAAAATTGAGTAGATAAAAGATAGACTTAAAATGGAGTAGCTAAAAGGTAACATAAAAAAGTTTCATTTGAATCAGAAGTATTTCATTAAAAAATATTAGAGTAAAATAACTCAATAATTAAAATTGTCTGAATGAGTACAGGAAGTTGAAAAAAGTGTTTCTTTTCAACTGAAGCATGTTACAAAAACCTATCTTATTTCCAAAGATAGGGAATACCTACCTCGATTTTTTTTTTTTTTTTAGTTTGCATGTAGGGATTCACTGTATTTTCCACTATTTTTCTTTAAAATACACCAACAAAAATGCTCAAATATTACATTATGTATTTCTTGCTTTTTGTTAAATGAACATTATTAAGATGCTATTTACAAATAACAAATACAGCAATTTAAATGTTCCCTTTGAAGAACTTTCCCACCATTATTAAAGGATAAAACATTTTTTTTTTTTCCATAACAGAAAGTTTCTTCAGCCCATTTGAAATGAAAGACCAACTCATTTCCTGGAGTCGAGCAACAATTGTCACTATCCAGGCAAAACAATTTCATTGCTCCGCACCGTATTTGCTTGCTACAAAAATTGAGTCATTTACAAATTGAGTTTGTGGCAACCTATACCAGTTCACATGTACTCATTTCATGTCTCTCTGTCACATTTTGGTAATCCTCATCATATTTCAAACTTGTTTATTATTATATGTGTTATGGTGATCTGTGATCAGTGATGTTAGGAGTCATGCATTCCTTAATGATAGACTAGGTCTGCAAAATACGCCCTTGTGTGATTTCATTATTGTGCAAATGTCAAAAAATAATTAGTGTAAATGTCAGAAAGTAATAACAAACATGGATGGCATAGCCTATTTCATAAATATGAGGCTTTATGGTGCAGCTTAGTGAGACCACAGCTGTATATACAGTTCATTATTGACCAAAACATCATTAAACCCTGTATGTCTGCATTGTAATTTAGGGATACCATGTAAGAATGTGAACTGATTGATAAATTCGTAAATGTTGTGTATGTTCAGACTGGTCTACTGATTGATAGTTCTGGTCTTTTACCCTGTCCTTGAGCCTCACAATTCCCTGAGAGATAATAATATTGAAAGTAGGTCAGTTAATAAACCTACAATGGCCTCTAAGTATTCAAGTGAAAAGAGAGTTGTAGTACAGACGTTTTCTAGCTTGATGTAGTCTCTACTGTTTATCTTTTTTGTTTTCCTTCTTCTGGAGAAGAATCCTTATGCCATGAAGTGTTTTGCCTATGTTTTCTTCTATATATTTTATGGTGTCAGGTCTTATATTGAAGTGTTTTATCCATTTTTGAGTTGAATTTTGTATATGGTGTCACATTGTTGCCCTAGTTTCATTCTTTTCCATGTTGCAGTCCAGTTTTCCCAACACCATTTATTGAAGAGGCTTTTCTTGTTCCACTGGATATTCTTTGCTCCTTTGTTATAGATTAGTTTCCCATTTATATGTGGTTTTATTTATGGGCCTCCAATTTGATTCTATTGGTCTGTGTGTCTTTTTTTTTGTTGTTGTTGTTCCAACATCATGCTGTTTTTATTATAATGGCTTTGTAGTATTGCTTGAAGCCTAGGAATATAATACCTCCATTCTTCTTTTAGTCATGATAGCCTTTGTTATTCGGGTGGGGTTTTTTTTTTTGTTTGTTTGTTTGTTTTGTTTTTTGCTATATATGAATTACAATGATATTTGTTCTATTTCTTTGAAGAATACCATTGAGGTTTTATTAGAATTGCAATGAATGTGTATACTGCTTTTGGTAGGATAGCCATTTTGATAAGTTAATTCTTCTGATCCATGAGCAGGGAAACTTTTCGTTTCTTTTTGTCTTCTTTTGTTTCTTTTAACAGTGTTTTGTTGTTTCCTTTGCATAGGTCTTCCACCTCCTTTTTTTAGGTTTAATCAAGGTATTTAATTTGGGGGGACTAAAATAGTAAATGGGATGATTTTCTTAATTTCTTCCTCTTGAAATTGATTGTTTACATATAGGACAGCTACTGGTTTTTTGTGTATTGATTTTGTAACTTGCTACTTTATTGAACTGGTTTATTGTTTATTTAGTTTTTTCTATTTTTTTTAAGGATTCTCTTTCTATATTATATCATCTGCATATGATGATAGTTTTACTTCTTTTCCTATTTGTATTCCTTTCATATCTTTCTCTTGCCTTGTTGCCCTAGCTAGGACTTCCAGCACTATATCGAAGATCAGTGTGAGAGTAGACATCCTTGTCTTAATCCAGATCTTAATGAGAAGACTTTCAGTTTTTCACCTTTAAGAATGATGTTAGCTGTGGGTTTTATATCACTTCAGTGAGAATGGCCCACACACAAAAAAAAAATTCCATACAAAAACATGAGAGAGCATTTGGAAATAAAGGAACTCTCTTACACTGTTAATGAGAATGTAAACTGTCCAGGCACTATAGAAAGCTATGTGGAGTTTTCTCAGAACACTAAAGATGGATCTACCATATGATCCAGCAATTCTACTCATAGGAATCTACCCAAAGGACACAAAAACACTGATTCAAAAGGAAACCTGCACCCTTATGTTTATTGCAGCACTATTTGCAATAGCTGAGATATATTGTCCTTCACTGAAGGACAAGATAAACAGATGGGATTACATCAAAATAAAAAGCTTCTGTACAGCAAAAGAGACATTAACCAAAACTAGCAGACACTCTACCAACTGGGAAAAGATCTTTGCATACAATACATCTGATAAAGGACTAATAACAAAAATTTACAAGGAACTCACACAACTCAACAAAAACAAAGCCAATAACCCAGTCAAAAAATGGGCAGAAGAGCTAAAAAGTCACTTCTCCAAAGAAGAAAAGCAAATGGCCAACAGATACATGAAAAAATGCTCAACATCACTTATAATCAAGGAAATGCAAATCAAAACCACTATGAGATACCACCTCACACCTGTGAGGATGGCACACATTAAAAATACAGGCAGCAACAAATGCTGGAAAGGATGTGGAGAAAAAGGAACTCTTCTACACTGCTGGT
>PVIJ01010365.1:0-60646 GCA_004024925.1 Scalopus aquaticus
AAGGGGGTACCTGCCAGCAGTGATCAAACTGGCCATGTGACCTCCAGAACTTTTGAAAAAGTAAATTTCTGTCATTTGCTGGTTTGGGGTTTGCCACACAGTGGTTATTCCAGAAGCCCTGGAGAACTGGCAGTATTTATTGAAGGGGTAGAGACTGCAGAGAGAAAGGAAAGGGAATATCGATATTGTGTGACTTCAGAGAAAGATACAAACGATGTGGCAAGGTCTTTGCGTAGGAATACAGACATACAACTGAAGTCGTTTTTGGAGATGTGGGGTTCACGCTGGGAGAAGTTTCACCAGAGCTCCCCTTTCAGCAGCACCAGTGAGTTTCTCATGACACAGAAATGTTAGGTGTCCAAAAGGGCAGGTTTACTCTGAACAGGGAGGGAAGGAAAGCACACTTGCATAGACACAAGTGGGAGAAAGAGCTGCCCGGAAAGGACAGAGTTGCTCAAAGAGAGGCCTGCATGGCCACAGGTGGGCAGCCTTGAGAAGAGCCGCCTCTGCGGAGGAAGGTCAGTGAAGAGAAGCCCCGGCAAGGTCACAGGTCACAGGTCACAGGTCACAGGCAGGCAGGAGGCTGCGGCCCCACAGACAGAAAAGGTTGGTGAAAAGAAGCACGTGCCCAGTCACAGGTGGGCAGGACTGCTACCCCTGCCAGCGCAGAGACTGCACTGATAGAGTCTTCTCTTTGGGACAGCTTATTCCTTTGTGGAACTGTTAACTGCTGTTAAATTAATTACTTCTAGGGTTGGTGCCGAGGGATTCTTTTTTCTATTTGCTTTGACTAGGTCATTTGGGAACGACCAGTGATTCTTTAACAATGCTCTTAATCTCCATATCCCCACCTCCAGTGTGCACCTCAGGATTCTTTACTTTTCTACATAGCTTGTTGAATGACTCAGTTATTTTTACCCCTCTCTCCAGCTTCTGGCCTTGTGATGCCTCCTTTCCATCTTTTCTATTCTGATCTTCCATCACAACAATATTTGAGACATAGGAGGAATCATCAAAACTGGATGACTCAGGTTGTGTGAGAGACAGGCTTTCTGGGGAAGAGAATAAAGACAGGAAACTGTTGGAAATGTAACAAGGGATTAAATGAGAGCAATGGCAATAGAGCTGAGATCCGGCAGATGTTGGGCTAAGGATTTTATGATTACCTGGAAGGGTTAGGGAGCAGGAGAGAGAAGTTCAAGTGATGCCTATGAAAACTCCAGTTTTAAGAGTTTAGACAATGGAAAATAAACCACTAGCTGAGACTAGGATTTCATCAAAAAAAGAGAAAGAATACTACAAAGAAGAAAAAGAAGTGCAGGAGGCTGGGGATTGGAGTAGGAGGCACTGTCTAAAGTTAGGGATAGGTCAGTGGGCTTGACAGAGAGCTGGTGATGAGGTAGTTGCTGGGGATTTATGAAAGCCAGTAGCAATAGAACAGCAGGAAGGAAATACAAATTACAGGATAGTGGAAAGAAAATGGACACATCAGAATAGTGTGCTCCCTTAGGATTATTCTGGCTAAAAGAGAATAATGTGTAAGATAGAAGTTGAAGTAAAGTAGTGTGAAGGAAAGGTCCTTTAGACTTTGATCAGGCTTCAGCATGTTAAATGCTTTCTCCAGAGAGCCCCTGCTAACCTGCAAATGATATGGGGAACTCTTAATTCGTAGGATAGATGCATTTGCGGAGGAGCTAATGGTCACTCAAAAGGAGTTTTGTTTAAGAAGATTGCCTGGAAGAGAGCGGGAATCAGTTTTTACTAGGAAAGAAATCAGCCCAAGATGAGCTTATGTTTTAGTGGCGTATACACCCCATGCTTCCAGAGAGGTGGGGCGTCGGAATGGGAGGAGAGCATGAAGCCATGTGAGCTGACAAGTGAGGATGGTGTATGGCAAACCAGATGATACTTTTGCCTACTTTGCTATCTGTCTAGGGACAGCCTTTCCCTAGCAGGTCCTCTACTCACTCAGTGATTTGTTCTGGTAATTATCTAGCAAGTATTCTCCAAAGAGAATTCAAGGAATGTGTAATAATCTGAAAGTACACATTACCTCTGATTTCTGGGCCCTTTTGTATACTCAAGAGTGTTTTTCAAAAATGTTCAAGAAAGTCCAAGACAATTGCTGCTAGTCCGAGAAGATTTGTGCAAAGATCTTCTTTCTAAAGCACCAGAAACAATTTCTAAGAAGAGAGCAGAGGTCACCCAGCCTTGCTTTCTGCAGCAATGCAGGTCATTACCTAGTGTGTATGCCGTAGAACAAAGCCTCCTCTCCTCATTTTCTCCTGTTTGTTTACCACTTCAAATATTAGGGATCATAATTTTCCTGATAGCAGAAAATATCCAGAAATATAATCATAAATACAGAGAAACACATAAGGTTAGAAAATCAGAATATTTAAAAGATGATCTTGATGTCGTTTTAGAGTCGATGGATTTGCGAGCGGAGCGGGGTTCTTGGGTTCACTCTGGGAAAGGTTTCACCTGAGCTCCCTTTGGTGGCACGTGGCAAGTTTCTCCATGAGACAGAGACTCAGTTATACCTAAAGAACAGGTTTATTAGGACAAGGAAGTAAAGGACACTTGTACAGACACAAGCGGGCAGAAAGAGCTGCCCCACTGAGGGGCAGGTTTGCTAAGAGAGGCCTGCGTGGTGCAGGTCATGGGCAGACAGGCAGGCCGCTGCCCTGTAGAGGGACAGAGTTGGTAAAGCATCTGCATAGGCACAGGTGGGCAGAGAAATGGCTATCCCGAATTCTTGCCCGGATGGCACCGATATAGCCCTCTTTCAGTTGGGAGGGGCTCATCTTTGAAGATGGCTGTCTGTTTACTGGCTAACTAGAATTAGAAAAGAGACCAGAGATTCTACAATGGGCTCAATCTCCATATCTTTGGCCCTAGAGACTGCTGTCTAGCTCCTACCTATGCTTTGTAACTTAGGAGCTGGCACTTAAGGATTGTGTTAATGGTTATGTTGATTTCTTTTACCCCCACTTTCTTGTGTGGGTCTAGTTCTAATCTTATTTTGAGTTATATCTTCTCCATCAAGCTGAAAGTTCATTCAAGAAAGATCTTTCATGAAAGAACTTTCCCCTTCCTATCCCTGCAACTCTCCCTATACCTTCAAAGACTAGTAGGATTATTACACTCTTTAAATGTTTTTTTTTTCCCCAAAATTCCACAGTCATATTTAATAACTGCAGGTAATGCAGAGGGAAGTGGTATGGAAAAGTAGGTTTTCTTTTGTAGAAGTTCAGACGATTCTGAATAATGATTGACTTGGTTCTCATAAGCTTTGAATGAAGAGATTATTCTGAATGACCAAGTAAAATTTCAGGGTTTCATGGAACACAGGAGGTGATTCTGTGAAAATGTTGGAATAGGCACTAATGACCTGGGGACAATGAGATTAAGACCTAAACAAAAAAGGGAGGTAAATATTTACCCCAACTTCATTAGTCTAAAATTATCATTCAGTTAACAAATGTTTGCTGACTTTCTGCTGTGAATCAGACATTGGGTAGAAAGAAAAAGAACGCACTATGGTTTAGAAAGGATTCCAAAGATTCAGCCCTTATTATAGCCATGAATCATTTTCCATTTGGCATAGCCTGGTATTCCTCAAATGTGGTAATAATTTTCCTCAGATTCTTAAATTTCCTCAAATTCTGAATTTTCATCAAATTTCCAGGTGGTGAAAGATTCCAACACATCTTAGACATGAGTGCCACCATGGAAAGAGCAAGAGTAGACCAAGTCTTAGTCACAGGATAACCTGGTTGTTGGGTTGTTCCAAGCCAAGAGCCTGCACCGATTTTCTGATGAATGGCTCTTCTTTTCCCAGTACATCATGTCTTTTCACTTGTTCTGCTCACAGAATCCCTGTATCTGGAAAAGCCATTCCATGTGACTCCCATGAGGCTAACAGTAATTCAGAACATATATCTCCCTGGTTCCTGTGACCAGACTATGAGAACCCTAGATTTCACTGTCTGAGTTCTTTTTTTTAAGATTTATTTATTTATGCATACAAGAGCTGGGGTGCAGGCCAGAAGGTGGGGGGGTAGGAGGGGTGGGATGAGAGGATTCACCAGAGACAGAGTGGGGAGCAGAACAGGCAGATCTACTGAAGAACACTGCTGAGGGGAGCAGTGGGCGAGGTAGGAGAGGTCTGCTGTGCCATGTGGGAAGCTTCCTGGCCGGGGATTGAACTCGTGCTGCAGGATAGCTTTGTAGACTGACTTAACCCCTTGCGTCACCAGGGAGGCCGTGTCCGAGTTTTCTGCAGCATAGAGAAAGAGCTTGTCCAGGAGGTGGAGAGAACTGTGGAGACACAGACACTGTCGGAGCCCTTTGATCCAGCTTTACCTGAAGGTAAGACTTTTCTTTACTTGAGACTTGACTGCTCTGGAACGGGTTTCGGTTACTCGCAACTGCATAAATCTTATCTAATTGGAAAGACAGCATCCCCAGGCACACTCCTAAACCAGGCTTGGTAAAAAATAATAAAGTGGGAGGATGCTGAAGTCAGAGTTCCATTTCCGAGCCAGCAATCTGGTGAGCCTTTTGAAAGAATCTCTGCTTAGTGCACAGTTTCAAACTGCTCCCTTAATAGCAACCCTGTGCAGTATCAAACTCCTCTGTTTATTTTAATGACATTTATTGAAACTTTTTCTAATTATAAAAGTTACATAATTCATCATAGAAATACTGAAAAATAGAAAAACCATTCAGAGTGAAACAGCATAAGCACTGTCCCAAGCATCTAACCTTTTTAATGCACATCTAGCTTTCCCAATTAATCTCTATCCCCCCTTAACTAAAATATAACATGAATAATTTCCTAGATCAATCAATATTTTTTATTGTGTCACTTTAATGAAGGCTAATATATTTTCTCAAGCAAATGGTCCCTAATGTACTTAAACCAGAATCTTATTGCTAAAATTGTAGGTTGTTTCCAATATTGTGCTGGGATGAATAAGATTATTAACATTATAAACTTTCACACAGATTTTATCCATAAGATATATTCCCAGAACATGATTGCTTCTTAAAGATAGAAAGTTTTTGATAAATGACAATGGAACTTCTAAAAGAGACTCAAAGAACTTTTTGCACGAGTGCGGAAGAAGATTTACTAGTAAACTGTATCTCTAATGTAGCAGTTTTGGGGGTACATACCAGTTTTTACTGCTGTCGTAACATAGTTCCACAAACTTCATAGTTTATGGTGCCCTGTCAGGTCCCACACTCATGAGGCCACTAGGCTGGGTTCTCTGATTAGGAACTCTGGAGGTCACAGTCGGAGCCTGGGTTCTTATCTGGAGGCTGTGTGGGCCTTCCCCCAGGCGCCTTCAGTTGTTGACAGAATCCACCTCCCTCTCAGTCTCCACCTGACTCCCCCCATCTTTACGCCGCTGGCTCTGGTTGGACTCTTTCTTGTGCTCGATGTCTCTCCCTTCCTCTTCTGCTATATCTGACTCCAGCCAAGCAAGTTTTCTTCTTTTCAGAACTCATGTGATTAGAATTGGATCCATGCAATATAAATCAAAATAATCTATTTGAAGGTCCGTAACCCTTTTTAAAATTAATTTATTAATTTCTTACATTATTAATTTTTGGACATTATTTGATTTCTCCCTTCAGGTGTCATCTCCGTAGTTCTCCCATCACCTAGCACCTATGACCCATCTCCCCCACCCCTCATGCTCTCTCCTCCCATGTCTTGACCCCTCCTCCTCCCCTTCACTGCTGGATGCCTCAGGTCCAAGGTCAGCTTGTAAGTTTTATCTTTTTCCTAACCCTTTGTTCAATTTCTCTATATTCCACATGTAAATGAAACCATCCAACATTTATTATTCCTTCTGACTTATCTAACTTTGCATAACCCCTTCTAGCTCCATCCATGTTGCTGCAAATGGCATGCATTTATCTTTTTTGATCACAGAGTAGCATTCCACTGTGTATGGATACCACATCTTCTTGATCCAGTCATCTGTTTGGGAAATTTAGGTTATTTCCATATCTTAGCTATTGTCAGTAGTGCTGCAATAAACATAAGAATGCAGGTTTCCTTTCAAATTAGTGTTTTTGTGTCCTTTAGGTAGGTTCCTAGGAGTGGAATCACTGGATCATGTAGTAGATCCATTTTTAGTGTTTTGAGGAACCTCCACATAGCTTTCCTTAGTGGCTGGAGAAGGTCCCTAACCTTAATTCCATCCATAGAGATGCATTAGTTCAGCTATGTAGTATATTCACAAGCTCCAGGACTTAGAGTATGGATACTTTTAGGAGACCATCCTTCCTGCCACAGGGTAGAACGCCAAAACTGAGCTAAATATTCTACAACCTGAGATTAAAACAGCTTCTCTTTCACCTAACCACTGATCTTTCCCTTCGCAGCAATGTTTGGGGGAACTGGTTCAGTCTTTGTAGGCATGGCATGGAGAGCTGCTCACTTCACACCTACTGCATGCACCCCAGAAAGTTCCCAATTGGTCAGAAGGATTGTCTTGTGAAACTTTCAACATCTCTTGTTGCTAGGAAACCGTGGTCCCATTCCCTCAGGAGCAGGTTTTCCTTCAGATTTATATGCAGTGCTGTATCGTTGTAATAAACCATATTGTGTTGTATGCTGAGGCTATTGCCAGTCAAAAAGAATGCAACAATTCTAGTGATTTGACATGCAAGTATCAGTCTATGGGTTACAGCTCTGTCCCCAAACACATGTGTAAGTTCCTACATATGTGTAAGTCTTACTGTGACCTATTGAGTTGGGGTTTCCCCCCTTCAGCCTGACTCATTTATTCTTTATTAGTTTTCTGCAAAGGTTTTCTTCTCTGTGGCTAATTTCGAAGGAAATAGTGTGAGAGTTTTCAGCAAAAGCAGTTTCCATGGTGACACTGAAGTCTTGCTAAAAATAGCACATGATGTAATCAGCAAAACTTCAGCAAAACTAAAGTAACTAGACAAAATGGATCTGCATTTCTGTAGGAAGTTTGTTCTGTCATTCAAGCTGTGTCTATGACACATGAAGAGAATATTCTACAAATTACTTTCAATGCCCGAGATTCCAGTCCTCAAACACTTTGGTGGGTAGCTCCCAAGCTGTTCGGGCTCTGGAATTATTTCTCACATGATGTGAAAGAGAGGGAGGGAGGGCAGGAGAGGGAGAGAGTGAGAAGGAGAGGAAGAAAGGGACAGGGGGAGAGAGAGGTATGGAGACTCAGGGAAGAAAAAGAGGGAAGGAGAAAAGGGAACAGAAGGAGATAAATACTTAACCTGCTTCATTTCTCCCCATGAGTAAACAACACCCTTTCCTCAAACAGCACCTTCAAACTCTCTAGGATGCTGTATAATATAAGGAAAGGGTGTTACTATCATTTAAATAGTCTACACCCTCTAAATTCTATCACAAGCTACCTACTCCACCTTCCTCACTTTCTCTTACAGGTTTTCTCTTGATTGATTCAAGGTTCATTCGATACCAGAAGAAACTGCAAGAGGGGGTCCCATTCATTTATTATTTCTCTTCCATTACTTCTGCTCACTCTCTTTTACACGTTGCTAAAAGAGTATAGACACCTGAAATTAAAACAGCTTCTCTCTTCTGCTTCGTGTTTTTTGTCCTCTTATGTTTGAACTGTTATTCGCACAGTGGGGTCTCTGTTTCCAATATCCTTTTCCTCACACTTCATATGATTAGAAAAGAGAATCAAGAAGGGCAGTCCCACCTGCCTCCAAGGCCATTTCCCCCTAGATCTTTGAAGTGGAAGTGAAAAGAGGTGGCCATTTCTTTCCCCTCTTGAATTACGAGCTCAGCTTCATCCTCCATCTACCCACAGAGCCGACCCTGGCCCCTGGCCCCAGCACTGCCTGTTGGTTACTTCTGCTATTCTATGTCCCTTGAATGACATTTCTTCCTAGTTGTTCAAGAGGAAACTCTCAAAACAAAATTCTATCTCAAAATCAAGTTCTTCTTGTTTGGTCTCCAGAAAAGCTCTAAATTTTTTTCTGATTTCCTTCTGCAACCAAAATAGCAATGCTTGTTTTTTGTCAGTTTGGGGGCTCAGCAGGTCCCTCTCAAAGAAACTATCATTTCATTTAGAGTCCAAAACACTGGGGAGAGAAGGCTAGAAATGTTTATTAGAATGCCAAGGCCGTTGCATATATTGACCATTTCTTAAATGTATTTTTATATCAGGAACATTGTTAACAACCAGAGCAATTTTAAAGTCTATAGATTATGCTAGACTGAACTAACTCCACAGTATTCCTTTAAAAATGCTGTCTTCTTAAATAACTGGCTTTAGAAGTGCACTTAGCGTTAACATTTTTAAGTGGCTTTTTATGATCTACCCTTAGGATTCATTTGTTTCTCATTATCTTCTATGGAACACTAACTCCTGAATATAGTCTCAGAGACAGTACCAAACCTGGCCCAGGAACTCTCAAAATAATGCACAGAGGCAGTGTAATTCAAACATAAAGTCCAGCAGGTGAGAAAGAGATGAGGGGAGCTGAATATATCAAGTTCCTAGTTTTATTTATCTGCCTAAATGGAAACATTCAGTGAGGGCTCTCATTTGAAGGCTAAAGAAATCCATTTCAAAGAGAGATAGAGGTAAGAGGAGAAAAGAAAAATGAGGGCTGAGGTCAATGGTACATGGTGATGTCCAGGTGTTCCTGATGAGGGGCTCAGAAAGCGCGGCGGGCTTCTTCTGCAGGATATTTGTATGGAGAGATACTCAGTAAAGAAGTCCCCAAATATGCATTGTTCTAGGACTTTTGACTGAGTTAAGAGTTAAGTCTTGACTCTATCCAACTCTACTCTAAACCCTCTTCCACTCTGCTCCCTGTCCGGGGATTGCAGCACCGTAAGGATAATAATTTATACCGTTCCAAGTCACGAAGCTTGTGGTAGTTCCCTCTGTAGCAGTGCTGGATAAACCCACACATCTATGCTCTTACATTCGAGGCTCTCCTAATTTTCCTGTTACTCTTAGTGACTTGAGACTGTTCTTTTGTCAATATAATTACATTCTTTTTCTTCCTAACACAGAAAAGGTACACCCTCCACCTCTTGTCTACATACTAGCTATTAAGCATGATAATCCCATTTTTGAATCAAAAATGAACACTGAAATAAAAATTTTAGGTATGCTACCTTGCTGTGTGACTTTGGGCAAGACCATCAACCTTACTGTGCTCTGATTTCCTCACCTATAAAATGTTTATTATAGTATTAGTTCATTGTCTTCCAGAATGAATGTTACCTACCTAGAAGATGACAAATGCTTGGTAAGTGTCAGCTAACGTGATTATTATTGTGTCTAATAGAAAAGGATACTGAAGTCAAGTTTGTTTCAGAAAGTCCGAGAAACACAGGATCTACAGCATTAAGCATGAGAAAGTCAGTAGCCTTCTCATGCTTTCAAGAATGGTTTAACCTATAACCCACGCAAACATTTAAGTTTGATACCACTCAGTGTGGGAAAAGGTATGGAGAAGCTGGCATTCCTTCTCTCTTTTGGCCTGAGTGTTAGCGGTAACTGACCTTCTGTCTCACTTTTGCTTTCGTGTATTGCTCAAATTTTATGTAACAAGTATAAGTTACATTTACCATAAAATTTTGAAAAGCTGTTTTTATTTTGAACAAAACAAAAACAACAGCTTCCTTGGTAAAGAGTTATCAGTTGTCTCAGCTTTCTCTGGACTATATCTGTGACGAGATATAATGAAAACAATCAATGTCCTCCTCCTTAATCCACACCAAGAACTAGTCCTTAGAATTGCCAAGGGGAATAAAAACTCTTAAGTGCTCAAGACTGTAAATATGTATGGAGAAACAATACTCTTTATTGTATTTTTCATCCACACAGAATAAGGTTGCTGTAAAACTTAGTAATAAGGTTCTTTCTTGAATAGTATCAAGAGCCCATGGGTTGCGTTGTAATGATGAAAAAACACAGCAATAAAAAGGAGCCAGACATTGTACCCAATTGTTTGAGTCAGTGCACCTCTTTTGAGTAAACTGGATTCATTAGCATGGATGATGAGGATATGACAATATAGCTGCTTCCCATATTTCACATTTGACACTGGCTAGAGCTTCTGACGGATTTCTGATGAGCTCTTCCAACTTTTGGAAATGAAAAAAATCACCTTCCATGGTTAATCTAATGTCAGGGGGAGTGGGATGGGGGAGTTGAATTGGTCAGCAGGAATATATATATATATTATATATATATATATATCATATATAGTATATATATATACTATATATAATATATATTATATATGTATGTATGTATGTGTATGTATATATTTGTGTGTGTGTGTGTGTAACATTATTTGTTATGCTGTATATAATTCAGAAATATAAGATCCCATCTCTTCAGGTGTATTTTCAATACCTTACGCTCTACTGTCAAACTGAAAGGTAAAGAGTAACCCTTCCCTAGTCACTGATTTATTATTTTACTCATTCATTCATTCACTCATTCATTTATTCAAGTTAGTTATTATTCCAAACACTGGAAGGGCTAGCAATACAGCAGTTGATAAGACAGACATGGTAGCTTCCTTACCCTGGACGCTTCCTTCCCAGAGACTAAGGGCAGGCATTTCGTCCACTTATAAATGCACGCATTCTTTTAACAGAGTTTTTTGGAGCATCTCTTATGTGCCAGGCACTTTTCTAAGTCATACGAATACAGCAAGGAGCAAAACAGGTAACATCCCAGCCCATTCTTCTGGAGTTTAACATTTTTGGGAAGAGTTAATATGAACACTGAAAATGAATAAACATTAGCATTTTGGAGAGAGTGTAAAAATACTAGGAAAATAAATCTCTAAGTGCCAATCAATCTCCATTCTTATTTCTTGAAGTATTGCCTCTTTCTAAAAACTCAGTTCAAATACTAACCTGACCATTTCCCTCTTCTTATCCCCTTTATATCTGTCTATCTATCTGTCTATCTATCTATCTAAAAAGTGTAAGACTTCCTTATGCCTTATTTTGTGTTCATGTTTTAAACCCATTATAGATTGCCAATCTCTTGCCTTGTTCCTCTTCTAACATAGCACCTAGCATCTGGCACAGCCCACAATAAGTTCTCCTTCAATTAAGTAGATGTAAATGAAAGAATAAATGAATATTACAGTGGTTAAGCATATTTCTTTCCTAAAGGAAAACTAGATTAGATTACTACTTCTCCAGTCCTTAAAAAAAAAATCATTTTTCTGATAGACATTTTAACCTGATAGCTACAGACAATATTAATGTTGATTATACTTGACAAATCTTCCAAAATTCAACAGAATCAAAATTAACTTTTACTTTGTGTCCAAAACCTGTTTCCACTATCATTTTCCTTATATCATTTAATGGCACTTAAATCCTCCTGGTTGCTCAAGTTAGAAACTTAAGTCCCTCTTGATTCAGTAAGCTCTTTTTTTGTTGTTTTGCTTTTTTACTCTCCAGTACTCACCAATTCCTTAATTCTCCTTCATGAATATTAATTTCATTGCTTGAATCTTTCTCTTCCCTCATCTCCATTTGTCACTGCCTTAGCAACCCTAATCACCTCTTGCTTAAACCATAGATGTTCTCCAAAAACCTTCCTGTCAACATGCTTCACCATCCTCATTTTCAGTGGATTTTCACCTTTCAAAAAGCACATTTCAGTCACTCTCTTCAAAATCTTCAGTGAACTCCAAATGTGACAAGGTGTTTAGTTGAGAAAGTGTCCTATGGTTAAATAAATATGTTGACCTCAATGAACTTAAGCAGGTTTGTTTGCTGTAGGACTTCTCAGAGACTTTGGTACCCCATCTGCATGAAGTAGTAAACATTTATCAGCATATTTGATTTGAGACTTTGTCATGGACAACTGAGTCTGGGATTGGGGTTGACATACTCATCATCCATAGCAACTCCTTTCATCTCTATATTCCTGTATAGAAATCAGGAAGTTTTTAAAAATGCCCCAGATTTCCTGGCTGACACATGTTCCTATTAGAATAGTTCTGATTGGTATAATATGGTCAGGGTGTACTTCCTGTTAACCCTTTTCACTCCTCTTCTAGCCTAGAATTAAGAGTAGCACTGGAGAAATGGCAAACATCTCACACCCTTGCTGATGAGGGAGGAACCAGGAGATGGGAAGACCCGATTTCCTTCATGAGCTCATTGACCCACAAGCCAACTCTGGAGAGAAAACTAAGCTCCTTTATCATCTAAGCTACTGTTCTTTGGGTCTTCTTGTAGCTTGTAGCTGCGCCCAATCCTAACAAATGCAAACATCTCACAGACACTGAGCACTGTTTGGGAAATAATGAAATTCAAACTAACCTTTAGAGTTCTAAGTCCATAACTCACTATTTTCCATATACCTCCCTTACTTCCAACCCTTCAGAAACACTAAAATTCATATCCCAAATCACTCTATCACTTTATAATGTACATGATAAGTGTTATATATGTAATATGTATGTGACTTACAGGACTGTCATCTATGGGCACCTTGACTTCAATGGTGAGTTGTGTTCTTCTGTTTTAGCTGCCTTGTTTCAATAACACCCCTAGGTACTGTGTGTTGGACTAGCCATAGCCATATCTGTTGCTGTAACTACAGATCAGTGCAGATTTAGGAATTTCAAGGAATACATCTTTCCTTTATGAGTGAAACTGCGCCCACTGTAAGGGCAGAGAAATGCCTTCTCTTTCCTCCTGAGTTAGTAGTTGCATTGCCCACTCAGACTCGGTGGCAATAGACCCAAGCATGACCTTGGATATCCTTGTCCAATTGCCCCATAGACACCATCTCTGAGCTCCACCATCAAGCCACCCCAGCTATAGCTTTTATTTTTTTCAGTAGTTTTATACCTATTAACCTACATCAATCTGCCCTGTCCTTTTCTTCATCCACCTGACCAATGACTCCTCATCCTGAGCTGAAATTTCACCTCCCTGGTCAAGCCTTCCCCATAACACCCAGAGTTTCTTGAGCATATTTCCTTCCTTCATATGGAAGCACTGTATTGAAGCACTAACCACGGTTAAGGTGATTTTTCCATGTATGTGATTCTCCAACCTAATAACATATTTTTTTAAAAGACATCATGGCATATGTATATTTGAAACTCCTGCATTCTGTACAGTATCTGATATATAGTAGGTGCTCAATAAATGCTTAATCACTGAATGAATAAATAGTTCAGTTAATGAACAATGTGTACTTGGTCCTTGCAAAGATCTGAATTTGGATAAGCTTGAGTTCCTTCCCTTGCTGTCATTATGTTAACCATCAAGAAGGTAGTAAAAGGACAGAACTCAATTCTAAACTGAATATACAGTCATAGCTTTATCATTATATATTAAGTAAAATATACTATTTCATGAAATGCCTATAATATATATGAATTTCTATGTAACTATTATAAAGATATTAAAACTTCCTGTTTGAAAGAGCATGTAGATTATTAGTTGAAATATAATTTCTGAGTGTTAAATGTCACTGATAAGAAAAGCTTCAAAAAATAACAGTGCAAGTAAAATCACATCTCTTTCATTGTTGCTAATAATCACATAAAGTTCTTGCCTATCACACAAGCAGAAAATCCAGTATTTTCCTGTCCAGGAGTCCCTGCCAATCATCCAAGGATACCTGAGAGCTTCCAAAGGTAAATAACTTCTCTCTTTTCAGACACACAGATAATTCTGAAGGTCACCACTGCCTGCTCCTTTCCGCCCCCTGCTCCCACCGCCCATGTCATCATCTGAGGGATGGCTGTCCAGTGTCTGGCCCCACCCCCCGAGTGCCCCGAGACTGTAACTCTAGTGCACAACTTTTTCAGCTCAAATGCCCACCTCCTAAGGCACAAGTCAGCACAAGGGCACCTAGCTTCATCCCTCCACCAAAGAAAGGAGGCCTGAATCATCCCTACACCTAAAATCATCCTACATCTCCCAAACGGTAAGATTTCTTCCCTGCCACCCAAAATACAAAACAAAATCTCTTCACACCTTCTTCTGATCATTAAGGCTATTTCCCCACGTTGCTCCATGAGGAGAAGCTGTTCGTGTTTATAAGGTGCTTGTAGTGGGGTGAATGTTTGTGCTCCCACCACTCCAAATCTGTATGTCGAACTGTAACCCCCGTTGTGATGGTGTCTGGAGGTGGGGCCTTTGGAAACTGATGAGGTCAAGAGGCTGGCGGACACCAGCGTCTGTGAGGAAACTACTTCTCACCACACACCAAATTTTCCAGAACGCTGATCTTGGACTTTGTAGTCTCCAGAACTGGGAGAAATAAATTTCTGTGGCTTATAAGCCACCTAGTCTCCAGGGTTGACTCAGAGTGACCCAAACTAAGACTGTACCCAAAGCTATCTTTCTGAGAAAACCTAAAATTAGTGAGTGCACTGTGAAATTAGTCCTTTAGGTTGCAACGTTTGTCAGTGACGCAGAGGGGCCATGGGGCTTGGGCCTGACACTTCTCAGGCAGGGTATCCAGCTACATGAGAAGAAACACCAGCCTTTTGAGGTAACTGTGCAAGACAAAAGGAAGCAAAAGAAGCATATGAAGAGATGGCGCCAGGTAGGTCAGGAGTCTTTTCAACAGTCAGCATATGGACATGTCTCTATGCAAAGGGCCATAGGAACTCTGGGCACTGTCCCTGGCTAATTGGCTTCAAGGACTAAGCATCTTTGCCAAAATGAGGTCAAGCTCCTTTTTAAAAAACACTGATATTCTTATCAGCATCTAGTTTTCCCTGCTCAGATCTGATTGAAATTTGCTAGAAACAAAAATTGCACAGTGAGATCCTGATACATGTCATTATATGTGGTTTGCTTGTCAGACTTTCACTTGAAAAATAGAATTTTTTTCAGAGTATGACGCAGATTGGACTTGCCAATATTTCACCCCCGATACACTCTGATCATTTTACTATCCACAAAGAATCATCAAGACAGATGCCTTGAGTGATTGAAATTCCTCTGCATGAAATGTTATTTACTGGCTGAAAAGTCTGGGAACTGAATCTATTTTTTTACATTTCTCACAGGTGAGCCATGCCCTGGAAGCTAGAGGCTATGAATGGAAGGGGTGCTTTTTCATTCTTCTGATAATTCTCTTCACAGTTGACAAAGTGTGGTGTGCCAAAGGGAGCTTTTTTCCTACAAAACTTCACCAAAGAATTTCAAAACCAAAAGCAAAAATTAAGACACAACAATCTCTCTCTCTCCCTCTCTCTCTCCCTCCCCGACTTCTCTTTCTCTCTTTTATTCACTTTTTTCAACAATCCTATTATATGTTTCTTCCTTCTAGTTCACTGAACTCTGAAATTCCATGGAAATTGCCAGTGGAAGTGAGAAAGGTAAGAGCAGGGTTTTAATACTGGCACTTGGAGAGCTAATTCTGGAGAAACAAAAGCTCTCCAAGAACACGCGGGAAGTTCTAGATGAACTGTATTCTCCCTGAGAACTGGGACTAGACTTCTCTTGGCTAAGCAGGATTCATTTCTCCACCTCTGGTCCTAATTTTTTTTTTTTTATCTTATAAGTTTCTTAATAACACAAAACCGAAACCCATTCTGCTAACTTAAGCAAAAAGGATTTTATTTGAAATATTTGGAGGAATGCCCAGATGAAAGAATTGGCGTGAAGAGGACAAAACCCAAGGAAGTTCTGGCAGCACTGACCCAGCACCCTAAGAACTAGCTCTTTGGGCTTTTGGCACTGAGGATGAATCCTCAGTTCCGGCTTTTTGTGATTTTGCTCAGGATTGAAATTCAAAAGAGAGAACATCCAATTTATCACACTTTAGTCTGTTCTCACAACCAGGAGGAATCACAGAGCTTCAACTCACAATCCCTTGATATTGTGCCCAATGGTTAAACGTAGTTACTCAAAATACAAAAGGGGGAGATGCTACTAGAAATAGGGAAACATGCTGAGGAGCCAAAAGGGAAAAATGGCAAATGACAAAAGTTTCAGGTATTTGAAGTTCCTTAAGAAGCTTTTACTGTGTCACAGTGAAAATACAGTAGGAGCACATCTTGAACGCAGTGAAAGAATATAATGGTTACCAGAGGGACAATGGGGGAGGGCAAGAGTGGGGGACGGAGGCAGAGGGTGGGATTGGCAGGGTGGTTTGGTGGAAGGTGAGTGGGACATGTGGAGGAGAAAAACATGTAACCCCAACAAATAAAATTAAAAAGAAAAAAAGAAGATTTACCATGTCATTTTTCTTTGGCCTTCACCAGAGAACCTAGGTATAAAGAAAGTGCAGAACTTAGGGTAGGAACTCAGTGTATATTTGATTGATTGATTCTCATAACACCCCACTTCCCACCACCACCACCCCCGTGAAGGTGGCTGTGTATCTTTTTTTTTTTTTAAAGATTTATCTATCTATGCATACAAGCTGGGGTGCAGGCCAGAGGCATGGGGTGGTGAGAGGGCTCACCAGAGACAGAGTGGGGAGCAGACAGGCAGATTGACGGAAATACACTGCTGAGTGGAGCAGCGGGCGAGGCAGGAGAGGTCTGCTGCGCCATGCGGGACTCTCCCGGCCGGGTGTCGAACTCACGTCGCCGCTGCCGACAGCTCCACAGCCCAGCACGTAACCACTGCGCCACCGGGGAGACCCTGGCTGTGTATCTTTTATGTGTTGTTTTTATGTATCCTCAGTGTCTAGCAGAGCATCTAGAATAAAAGTCTTACTGAATACGTGAAAATGAGTGTGCCTCCCTGGTGGTACAGGTGTTCAAGACACAGCACAATCAAGGTACATCGGCCACGGCAGCATGAGTTCGATCCCCGGCCAGGGAGCTGACCCACATGGCACAGCAGATCTCTCCTGCCTCACCCGCTGCTCCCCTCAGCAGTGTATTTCAGTCGATCCGCCTGTTCTGCTCCCCACTCTGTCTGGTGAATCCTCTCATCCCCAACACCTCTGGCCTAGACCCCAGTTCTTGTATGCATAAATAAATCTTAAATAAATGACATTTTTAATTTTCCCAAGTATTTAGGTCAGCTCACTTTCTTCCTTCTTTGCAACTATTTTTTAACCTTTGCCTAATTCATTGTTTTCACATATTCCTTTTTAACTCTTCCTAGCTTTAACCTGGGACAGGTTTTTTTTTTAATACCAGAGACATGAATGCTCATAAATGATCACAAGTTAAGCAAGTCTATGGACCAAATTGCTTCCCATGAATATCTTATCGGTGGCAGGATGGATTTCTCCATCATGTTCTCTAGCACCTGAGCAAGAGATTCTGGAAGAACACGTTTTTAAAAATCATCTTATAAGCAAATTGGAGACTCAACAAAAATTTCCTCTCAGCAGTTCACCACAGGCAAACCACATTCTCCATATGCTCGTAACAATCTCAGGATTCAGAAAAGATGCTTATTATAGGAGACAGAGACTTGGAAAACCTCTTCTATTGGAAAAATCCCATAACAGAAATACCATATAGGTCTGATATCTGAATTTGGCCCTTAATTTAGCTCAACTTTTACTTTGAAAGGAAATAAGAGAGAGCGGGTAATAACTGTTGGCTTGGCAGTTTATTTAATAGGTCAAATTTTCATTATGCTTTGTCATTTGGAAAGAGACCCATACCTGAGGCACATTCTCTCCCCATGGATGTGAGCTGGCCTGGGGTCAGAGTGCACTTAACTAGCCTTTCGGAGATGCCACCGCTGTCACTGGTCACGGCCTCTGTGTTTCAAAATGCAAGTTCTATTCATGAATAGACTTGCGAACATAGGGGATGAAATCTTAGCGGGGAAGGTCAAGGGAAAGTCATTAGATGCCCTCAGTCTTTGTCTTCCTTCTTTTCTTTTTTTTTTTTTTTTAAGATTGATTTATTTATGCACCCAAGAGCAGGGGTGTAGGCCAGAGGTGTGTGGGGTGGGGGAGGATTCACCAGAGACAGAGTGGAGAGCAGAACAGGCAGAGTGACTGAAATACACTGCTGAGGGGAGCAGCAGGTGAGGCAGGAGAGGTCTGCTGCGCCATGTGGGAATCTCTCTGGCCTGGGATCGTGCTGCAGTGGCTGCTGATAGCTTCGTAGTGCTGAGACTTAGCCCATTGAGCCACCAGGGAGGTGCCTTCCTTCTTTTAAATGAAACATTTGCCATAATTTTCTGCAGTTTTTTGTAAACAAGTAATAACAGGGGGAAAGAAGAGGAATTCAATAACCCCAAATACTAGACTCTCTCAATACTTCTCAAAAGTCACCTGGAAATTTTGTCAAAAATTCAGATTCTGATTCAATGGACTAGGCCTCAGAGCCTGGATTTCTAAGAAGTTCCCACATGGAGCTTGTCCAAGTAAGAAGAACCTGAATGATGAGTTCTGGTCCACTTATAAATATATAATATACACATAAAAAAATAAATCTATCTTCTCAGAATAGTCTTTTTTTAGTTAAAACTCTTGAAGCATATTCCACGCCCACCCCAATTTTCTTTCAGACTCCAGACTGTGAAAATTAGATACAAAGAATTTTCTCTTCAATCCATCCTCCCCACATTTTTTGTCCCTGAATTTCACATCGCACCCTCACTTCACATGCATTTTGAACATAACACTATATGATTCTAATTTGCCTCACACCTCAAATTTAATATGAATTTTCAGTTGTTCATGAAAATGCAGTAATATTTTATTCTTTTCATGATTTTTTTTCCTAATAAAGTTCTGTTCACTTCTTACGAGGAGAAAGAAGCACTCTCAGGTATACCTAACATTATTTTAAATATTTCATCATCTATTTACCAAAAAAAAAAAAAAAAAAAAAAGGCAAGTATCAAAGTATAATCAACCTGCCGCACAAGAAAACATTGATATTTAGTTGGATTATTTTAAAATTTCAACCCATACTCACTGAGGGCAATGGGACCCCGCTTACCTTTTAGCCCCCCGTTTTTCACGGTTCACTCTTCTGTAGTGACACTTTTTCATCTCTGTTCAGACATGGAGACAACGTCCCATCTACCGTGAACTTCTTTGCACGATGCAAAACAGTCATTTCAAAGAGGCTCATTAGCCACTGCTAGCTTGTGCTAACGATGCACTGAGACAAAATCTCTGCCAGAGTGTCTGTGCATCAGCTCCCAGCACGTTCCTGGGAGATTTCCTCAAGCTCTCCTGGGATCAGAATAGTTAAGGTCGCAACTCCTGCCTCTCTACTAGAGTGGATTGATGGCATACTGCTTTTATTCCTCCTCCAAAGACGGCATTTGTCGCCAGACAGGGGGATCAGAATTGTAATCCTTCTTAGATTCTGTTGAATTGGAGTTTACTGCTTTGACCTTTGCAACAATATGTATTTTTTTTTTTTTGAATGACTGCATGTTCCATTTCTTCAGGGGATTTGAAGTGATGATAGCCAAGGAGCCAGCGGTGGAGTAGGGAGAGGGATGCTGGCGGGTCTAGAATGATGGTGATGTGGTTTTTGACCTTCTAGACCAGAGATTTGTAGTCCAGTGACTGAAAATATCCTGTGGCTATACAAATTAACATTGCAGAGGTTAAATGGCAAAGCTGAATCGCATGTAGCAGGAGACTAGGGAATTTTTCAAGTGTATCCAAGTCCCGTTGTGAGGACAATGACATCATCCATAATGGCGGGCTGAAACGTGATGTTTCTCCATTTTACACCCTCTGCCCTAAAACACACTGGGCTCATCCATATGCTAGATTTAGATGCCATGGAATGCCAGCAGAGGTGGAGCAGGGGTTAGACGTGACGTCATAGACACATGGCCAGGCTGAGAACACATCACAGCATACTAACCACACAGTCCTCGTCATCTTCCACATATGACTTTACAGGGCAACACACCAGGATCCAGATTCAGAGTCAATGTGGGTTGGCAGGTGCCACTCTGTGCCCAGGGATTCCCAGACCTGCCTCAATCGGTGCCCTGAGGCAATTGCTGAACTAGGTTTCCTTATCATTTAAAAAAAAAAATAACTGATTTCCACCCCCACATGATTGTTATGAGGATTAAATGATTAGATGAGAGAGAGAGAGATCAGAGTAGGAAGACATTACTATGTCTTCGAATAGTAATGTGAGCAACTATTAGTATGAATGCTCCATCTCCATCCGTTTGAGCTGCTGTAACAAAACACCACAGAGACAAGGTGGCTTACAAACAACACAAAAGTTTTTCTTGCATTTCTGGAAGTGTGGACGTTCACCTTCTATCTAGGCAGGGGCAGATTTGGTGCCTGGTGAAGGGCTGCCTCCTGGAGATGTTTTTTTTTTTTTTCTCAACCTCAAACAGTGGCAGGAGCAGATTTGGTATGGTTCTCAAGAAAGGCGCTGGAGGAATATCTACCTTTCAGCCTCAAGTGTGGAGAAATATGATTAGGATAGGATGGGTGAGGAGGAAGCTAATGGTGGGGCTCAGGAGAGGGACATGTGACCGCCCCCCCTTCTCCCAGCCAGATGACTTGTCAGTCTTCACCCTCATTGCACCTGCTCATTACAGAAACAAGTTGAAATGTCTTCAGTTGTGTGATCTTATAGAAAAGCAAGACAATCTATCACTCTGTAATGGGATAGTATGGCCAAACTCTGGCCTGATATATAGTGACAATGAAGAAAAAACACAAGCCAAGTAGAAATCAGCAGACTATAAGACAACCCCTAGTTGAGAAATATAAAAACCAAGGGCTCATCGTGGAGACTCCAGCCCACTCCTGAAGTTCAGGGTCCTCACAGACAGAGCAGGGAAATGGGCGTCCACGCGGGCCTGCCTGTATCGCGATGCTGGCTCACGGCTCATCATGGCTGTCCTGCCACCCTTTCAGCTGTGTGGGGATGGTTTTGTTCTTATGATTTGAAATGACTCCATGTCTCAATACTATTGTTGATCTGTGTACAGTGAGTGATGAAACATTTTTAACAGAATCTTTTGGGCACCTTTTCCTTTGATTTTTCCACCTTCATGACATTATGGGAAGGCTTCGGGGACTGTTATGCAGATGTACTTCCTGGCGAAGTTGCTGCTTCAGGAGAAGCCATTACCTTTTTGTGGGGCCCACAGGCGCTGGAGAGGCTGCTCTAACAAACGGCTTCCTGCGACAGTTACCTCATGAAAAATATGTTATGTGTCAAATTAACTTCACAGTGCAGACCTCAGCTAAGCAGACCCGGGACGTCTCCCTAACGGAACTTGAAAGGTACCCAGAGTTTTAATTAAAATCAAGAATGTAATTGTGCTTAGTTTACTCCTCAGAGATTATCCACAAAATAATATGAAGCGCTCGCCTTCGGTTTCTGACAGAATAAATGAAACTTGATTTGTTCCTCCCTGTAATGTTTATTACCAGGAAAACTACATTTTAATTGTTGTTGACAAATATTCTGATTTATGGGGTGCATAAAATGGAACAGTCTAGATAGCATGTGTCTACTTAACTTTTTCTTTGCAAAATTTTGCTTCAGGAGGCTGCGCTAGCTGTCTGTCACGGGTATTCTTTAGGCCAAAGCATATTAAAGTAAATCACCAGATTGGATCTTGACTAGTAAAAAGAACCATCTGTTAGGGAAAGATGGAAGCAGTGGGCGAAAGAGTCGTTACTTGCCAACACAGGGAGGGCAAAAAGATCAACTGGAAGAATGGCAGTGTCCAGGGGATTCTATCCAGAAGCTGGTTAGTCTTCCAGCATCCAAATCATGCATTTTTAATTCATCACATGGCAAAAAGACAAGTCAGATACTAATTGGCACCATAAAAGAAGATTTGCACCATCCCAGGAACCATTCAGTCCGGGGGACTTAGCCGCCCAGTACACATGGACCATTTTGAATTCTGTTTAAATTTTAGAATTGAAACCTGAAGACGCAGATTTAAAGAATCTATTTAAATCACAGATTCCATTCATAATGGCAGTTCATTATTAGAAAAACATTTGGAGATAAATATGCCCATGGTCTTTTTCCACGCAAACTCAAAAATTAGAGTATAGCAAGCAATGCGCACATGTGGAATGTCCTAATTCGTCTTTCAGTTATGGATATATAGAGATAACCTTTCTGATGTTAATGACAGAAAGTACTTGCTATCAACAAAGTATTGGTTCTGAGAGAAGTCATGTTTTTATATGTGTGCCTTAAGGAAACTATAAGTCTGGATAAACCTTAATGTTATCTGTTAAAATATACATTAATATATTTGAGAACCATTAAGTTGAATAATCTTAAGACTCACAGTATTTCTTTCCTACTAGGGATTGTTAAACTTCCATAATTTCCCAAATTAGTATTCTGTTCTTCCAGTCCTTGTCCTAGAAAAAGCAAAATGGATGTTAATGGAGGTCCGTTTTGCTCTCAGTATGGCTGTGGGTGATTACAAAGTTTGCATACTTTGGTTTCAAGACTTTTCTTATGGCTGTTTTCTCAAACTTATATCCTGACACACTTCTCTTCTGTTGCATTTTTAGCTCAAAAAGCTCTTTCAGGCATAATTAAATCATTTAATGTTCCTGAGTGTTATTTCTCTCCTTAAGAAATGCTATTTCATGTCATTTCCTTAATTTGAACTCTATTCCTGTTTCTGCCTTAAAATTATCTGTGTCTTTATGAAGTCTCTCTAAGTACATTTTCAACACCTGGGATTTTAAGAGGTTAACCCAATAACGCCTGCTCCAGATGGGCAAGGCCAGGCCACTGCTCACACTGAGGCACTTTCTTTGGTACATTTCGAGACTTAAACATTCGCTGTGGGGACTCAGCATCACATCTCAGCCACCCTTTCTCCTACAGAGAGAAGAATATAACAATCAAACCTTTTCTTGCGGTGACATTTGCAGAGGTGATATAGAAAAATGGACTTTCTCTTCTTCTTTAGCCTTTGAAATGTTTTTCAAATCTTATAGTAAATCTGGAAAAGAAAAGACATTAAAGGATTTCGATCACAGGGCACAAAGGAATGGTTGGAACTCAGAGGGGCCATGTGTAGAACATGGAGGAAAATTTGGTAATAACTGCTCAATATAACAACTTTATCAAAACAAAGCAGTATCAAAAACAGCTGCTGGCTCAGGACAGGCTGCTGCAGATTGGGTGGCTTAACAAATTTATTTCTTCACAGTCCTGGGGGCCGGAAGTCCTAGATCCAGGTGTCATCAGGTTTGATTTCTGCAGAGGCCTCTCTCTTTAGTTTGTCAACAGCGGCCTCTTTGTGTGTCCTCACATGACCTCTCCTCTGAGTGTGCACATTCCTGGCCCCTCTCCCTCTTCTTATAAAGACACAGATCATATTGGATGAGGCCTACTCCTCTGACCTCATTTCACCTTGATTACCTCTTTAACATCCTATCCCCATCCTTAAATATCTAAAAATAAAAATACCTATGACCCAGTAGTTCAACTCCCAGGTATTTATCCAAAGATTACAAAAACACTTATTCAAAAAGATACATGCACCCCTATGTTCATATGTTCACAATAGCCAAGATATGGAAATAACCTAAACGCCCATCAACAGATGACTAGATACAGAAGAGGTGGTACATATTCACAATGGAATACTACTCAGCTATTAAAAAAGATGAAATTTTGCCTCTTATGAGAACATGAATGGAACTTGAGTTGACTGTGCTAAGCAAAATAAGTTGGAAAGTTAAAAAAATACCAGATGTTTTCACTCATATGTAAAATATAAATAAAGCAAACTAACAACACACAACAAAAATGGCTCTCAGATACTGAGAACAATATGATGGTACCAGAGGGGAAGGGGGATGGGGTGGGAGGAAAGGCACTAGACAATGGAAATGACTCTGGAATTCGGTGCTGGGTGGGTGTGGTATGTACATTTATCAAGGAGTGAAGTTGAACTTCCAAAACTAGTATTGAGCCCAATGTCAAGTCAATGAAGTTTTGTTAATTAATAACCACCTTTTCTCTAAATAATCATAATCTAAGATATTGGGGGTTATAATTGCAACATATAAATTGGGGCAGGTGACACACAACTCAGTCCATAACACCTGTGAAAGCCCTTACTTGTGGAAAGGGGAAAAGGGAAGGGAGTGGAAGGGAGGGGAAAGGAGGGGGAGGAAGAGGAGGGGAGGGAGGAGGAGGGGTGAGGGGTGGGGAAGGGGGTAGAGAGTCACTATGATATGCCCAAGATGCAGAGTGCCCCACTGGCCAACATGAATAAAGGAAGCTCATCCTTTGGACTTGAAGTATTTTATTTCTGTGACAGGAAGACCCACATAAAATATCTATGGAATTCACAACCCAAGACAACATCTTCAAGGAAAAATAAGATTCAAGAAACAAACAGTCAAAACTAAATAACTATTCACAAAATGTTCCTGGTCAATGTAACTTCAGATTCATTCTAAGCCCAGTCTTTGGCATTGGCTAAATCTCCTTACAGCAGTGCTGTTCTGGGCGCTCTTCTGAGGAAAGAATTCTGCCTCATACACCCTTGTGTCCCTCAAGTCTGAGCATGGAGGTGCCACATTCCCAGAAAGGGGGAGTGAGGGAGGAGGGGAATATTTCCTGAGCGGAAGCAAGCCTTTGTTAGCAGAGCAAATGAGGAGATAGTGGAGAGCCTGGAGTCCTGCTGTTTTCATTATATTAGGTGGAACTATCTGGTATTTCTCTCAAATTAGAGCTTTTTCCTGCCAGGGTGGTATTGGAAATAGAATGCATGACAACTGTGAATAAAATGAAGAATTTGCTTTAAAATTCAATTTATTCATTCTTAGTGTTTACTCAGAAAATACTTGCAGAACATATTAAGGCATTAAAAGTTTCAAAGGGATTAACAGCCCCTTGGAATACCAGGGACTCCATGGAAAGGATCTAAAATTTTCCCAAATTCTCATGAAACTTCAGCACACTATTGTTTTGTAAATTTACATCCTTTCTTAGAGAAATACATGGTATGTTCTTTATTCTCTGATTCTATATCTCTTTACAATTGTGCCAGATGGAAATTTCTGCTAAGCTTCTAATTTTACCCCTTATTGGTTTTATTAAATACCAGCCATTCAGCCAACTCACCCTCGGACAAATAACTATTTGTTAGTCATGAACTCTGATTCTCACACAGCAGCATGGCAATAAAGGGAATCTTAGCTGTTTTAGGTAAACCATATTAACTTGTCGCTGGAGACTTAGCTGGCAAGCATAATGCCCAGCCCATGAGACAATCAGACCCAACTATTCAGACTCCGAGTGATTTCTTGAAAGGAATAGCTTATATAAAGCTCTACTCTACTATCCAAGATTTCTTCTAAAAATTAAAAGTAATTTCACACATGTTCTCTTTTATCTTTACAATGTTGTTCTCAGAAAAGCCAGTTGGACTGCCTCTGTTTTTGTGAATGGAAACACAGGCACGGGAGATATTACGTGTTTTCCTGCAAGCTACGGTGTACAGAGTGCTGGGCTCCCACAGGTCTTTACTGACTTCAGCCTGGAATGGAACCCTTCCGAAGGTGCCTGGACTCGCTAGAGCTCCTGGCATTTGGTAGGCACTCAGCACAACACAACTTGATGTGGCAACACATTTCAAATCTACTGAGTTTCAATTAAAAACACTCTACAGTGGTTCAGGATCACTTATAAAACAGAGACCCCCTGTGAATGTTATTTTCAAGATAGAAAATTATCAGGCAGAGCCACACTTAACAACCTGGAGTTGACAGTGGGAGGTGTTAATAATCCTTGCTCTATGAGGAACAGAATAGTGATATTATTTTTAAAATGGAAGAAACTTTTCCCTCTCATTATAGACATGTGTGATTCACGACAGGACCCTGTGTTCCATGCTCTGGATGGGATTGAAATTAGAACCATGTGAGCATAGAATGTTAGGGCTGTAAGGAGTTTTAAGGGGCCTCTTATTCAGAATTCCATCAATGTTTGCTTTTCTTCCATAACATCTCCCAGCTGATTGTCACTCACTTTTGGATGAAATATTTCCAGTACTATATGGGACCATTTCTCTACTGACCATCTCTGATTGATGAGAGACTTCCACATGCTTCTTTGTCATACAGTGAACAGAAATGTCTTTCTCTTACATTGACCTATTTCATTTCCTCCTCACAGAGTTACAGAGAACAGATCTAATCCTGCACAATAGTACTTCTAATAGTTAATAATATCCAATCGTTTATTGAATTAACAACTATTTTTTTAACCTTTCCTATAGGCCACATACCTTGTTAGGTTTTTGATACACTTTTCTTTAATCCTCACAAGTATCAATAAGGTAGTTATGCTCACCTTACAGATAAAGGAACTAAAACTTAGGAGATTAAAAAACTCCACTTAAACTATATAGTTTGGAGCAGGATTTAAGCTCTGATGTCTGCCTCCAGAGCCTGCTCTTGTATGTATGTCACCACCTTCCATCACTACCTCTTCTCTGTTCTCTTCCTTCTCAGGTCTTAAAGAAGATGGGGTCAAAATGGAGTGATAACCTCAGTAGTGCATATTTCAGTTATTCTCCCAGAAACTTTGTATTTTCACTACTCTTCTTTCCCCAAGATTCCATGTCATAGACTGTGTTTGGAAGTTTTCCCTCCTTTTCAATATTTTGGACAGTTTTGAGCATAGGTATTAATTCTTCTTTGAAATTTTGGGAGAACTCACTAGAGAAGCCAGCTGGGCCCAGGCTTTTGATTTGGGGGATATTTTTGATTACTATTTCCTTACTCATGATCAGTCCATACAAGCCCTCAATTTCTTACTGATTCAGTCCTAGAATTTTGTAATTCTAAGAATTTGTCCATTTCTTCTAGATTGTCCAATTTGTTGCCATCTAATTGCTCATAATACTCTCATGATCCTTTGTATTTCGTAGTATCTGTTGTAAATTCTCTTCTTCGGTTTTTCTTTTCAATTGTGTTTATTACGGAAAAGTTGGTTTATATCATTGTGTTTGTTTCAAGGGTTATAGGTTCAAACCTCTATGTTTTCACACCATGCCCCACTACCAAAGCCACAATAACCTTCTACCATACTCCATTGGGCACCCTCCCTCTCCACTCTGACCCCACCAATCTCCCCTTCTGGTTGCTTCAATTTTGCAGGCATATATCAAAGGGTTTATTATTGGTTTGACTTTGACCCATTGTTTTGTTCTCTTTATGCCACATAAGTGGAATCATTCAGTACTTGTACCACTTCTTCTGTCCTACCTCACTTAGCATTATCCTCTCCAGTTCCATTCATGTTGTTGCAAATGGCAAATAGTGTTCATATTTTTTATGGCTGAGTAGTATTCCATTGTATAGACCACATTTCCCTCTGCCTTAAACTCTTCAGTGGCTCCCCACTGTTCCCTGACCCCTAGTCACATGGCTTTTTTCTGAGGCCTCTTAGATGTCATGCTCTCTTCTGCCACAGGACATTTGCACTTGTTGATTTATTTTCCATAACCACTCCATCCCTTTACTTGAGATAAATCATATTCCTGCTTCCCTTCAGGGCAAACACCACTTCCAGGGAAGATTAGTTCAAGTGCTCACATTTACATGCCTTTTTCCTTTCTTTTGCAAGTTACCATGGTTGCCCTTTTATTCTGGAGATTCTCTTATTAATGTCTACCTTCCCCTCTGGTCTATAAGCTTCAGGGGGAATAGGACCCATGTCTCCATTTTATACCCCTTATTGTATTTCAGATACATAGATGTATTTCAAATGAATAGATAAATGACCCCATTCTGATTCCAATCATTTGATTTCCAGGAAACTGTCTTGATTTAGTGAAAATTAAAATACTTTCCTCATTACTAAATTTTGCCTTCACAAGAGTTCGCTGTGGGTAGGCCAGCACCAACATTTCACCTAAGCAGTAGAAGCATATTCATTCGTGTACATGAAATCTACCATTTCACTGCACTATGCATGATGAGACATAAACGCCAATGCTGGAATGTTTTCCAATCACAAGCTATTAATAATTTAACAAAATTAATTCAACACACTTCACTCAACAGTGAAACGAAGATGAGGAGAAATGATGCATGTGCCTGTCTTCCAGGGTCGAATGAAAAATGGCAAATAAAAGGAAAAAGTCATAAGCCTTGTTTGGAGTAGAAGTCCCTATTTAGAATTTAATGCAAGTTTTGTTTTTCTAGTGACACTAAAGAACAAACATCAGAAACATAAATAAAAATCTTTGCTTTACACAGGTGAGTGGTTTAATATGGTAATAGTCATTTGTCAGGCCTTAGAAAAGGAAAGAAAAATTGAAGGGTTTTTTTTCTCCAGCAAGAAGCAGCAATCAAGTCAAAGAAAAGCTTTCGGTAATGATGATTATTAGGAGTAATCATTAGGAGTAAAAAGTGAGGCAGAGAATCCACGAGCATGGATTATCTCCAGCCCAGAGGATCTTAGTCTTCGCTGGAACAGCACGGAGAAGCAGGAGACATTTATTTTTTAAAACGGGCGAGGCAGTAGTGCCGCAAAGTTTCACAGTCAACGTTTTACTTTGAATAGGGAAGTCAGTTGAATTCTCTAACCCAGACACCAAGGGTGAAAGGGGAACGACGGTGGGCAAGCTACGTAATCTTCACCCAGAAGGCCAGGTGAGGGGAAACAGAGGCGGGGCAGTAAAAATGTAACGCTCACCCGTGAGAAGCCTGGGCATACAGATCGGTAGTCCGCAAACGCAAGAGCAGGCAGTCACATGAAGGCTTGTGAGCCGGGAAGATCCGGGCTATGTGCCAGAATCTCAACGAGGCAGGTCTAGGGTGGGCCCTGGAATCTGCATTTCTAGCATGTCTGCAGGGCCTGCTGGCGCTGTTCTTGGATGGAGGACCGTGCATGCAACTACATGCAAAACTTCAGCCCTAACAAGTGCTTCGCCATGCTGAAGGATGATGAGACATACGTCATCTCCTGTAACCTTTACAACCACACTGTGAAGGAGGAACAAGGAGAGGCAGCGTGAGATGCCAGTCCAGTAGTGGGACTTTCTACCTCTAAAGCCCAGGGATTTTGTTGTTGTGGTTACACATTTTTTTTTTTTCATCTGCTGGTCAATTGTATTCTTTTTTTTTTTTTTTTTTAGCCCAGGGATCTTAATTAACTGCTATAGTGTATAGTGCTCTCAGCATTGGACCGGTTTTAAGAACCACCGTTCCTAGGGCTCTATCAATTCCAAGTAAGTCGTTATTGACCCGCTCTCCTCCCCACTCCCCCCACTCCCCCCCCAAAAATATTAAAAATCATTGAATTGACTTTCAAAGTCTATAGCAGTGGAGGCCCACAAATACACAGGAAAGTTGTTATGGTTAGCCATCACTAGAGCTGAAATAATGCACCGTGAGAGGGATAATTAATGACAGCAGGCAGCGACTGGAACTATGTGCAAGGCCTATTGATAAGTTAGAGAGACTTAGAACAAGGGAATGGAAGATGCCGATGGGATCACGTTAGGGACCCAGGACGAGTCAGAGAAGTGGGGACCCGCCATGGACAGATAACAAGTGAAGACGATGCGGCAGTGGGAGAGTACATAAAGAATATTAGAAGATGAGAAAAATCAAAACAGAAAGGAGTTCTAAAGCAGAAATCAGGATATGAAGAACTGCCAAGGTCAAACAATGACCCAGGGAGGAGCTGAAGACAATAGCGGGGAGGCGTGGAGATGCTGCTCCCTCAGATAAATAAATTCTCTCAGTCCCTCCCATGACCCTCCAAAGAAGCCTGCAGCCCAGAGAAAGGCAGTAGTCAGGAGAACAGCTTTGGAATTTAACATACTGTGCCTGTGTGACATTAGTTACAAAACCCCTCTATACCTCAATTCCTCATCTGTTTAATGGAATTAATAATTCCTACCTCAAAGGGCTGTAAACATTAAGTGAGATAATGTATGTAAAGCAGTTAATACCCGGGGCATCATACCAGCTCAGAAAATGCTGGCTCTTTTACTATTATTGCTATTGTTGCGTTGTTATTACCATCGTTAATATTATCATCCCCAAGGGAAGGCAGTTATTTCACAGGAAAACTGGAAGGGCCCAGAGACGCTTCAGTGAGATGTTCACGGAGACTCCTGTGAATTAGAAGCTGCGCAATTTGTTCTGTGGGTTTCTAATGACACAGGTGCTCCTGATAGAATTAGTGAAAAAGTAAAATGAAATAAATAAAGCAGCATTTTGGTGCCCTACTTTTCTCCGGCATGGTTTACATGTTCTCCTAATTAAATTTTTGAGGCAACTGCATTCCACAGTCGTGCTGGGCTTACTTGGATACGCTATAGAATGATTCACAGCCTCTATATAAATTTCTCCGCTTCGAGTGCCAACTTCTTGCTGTAGGTGCGATATCAGAATTCATTTATTATTTCACCCTCACTTAATTAATTCCACTGCCAGCTACCTGTTGATGATGGAGGTCTGTTGACAATGCTGAACAAAGTTTTAAGCCAAAGAGTTTTAATAACTTGTTTACTGCGGGTGGCCTGCCACTTTTGATTAAACTTCATGAGGATTTATAACCATCTTTTCCCCCACGTGTCTGTAACCTTTAAGGGATGTCTGATAAAAAGCAAAGGTCATGGGCTCCCAAAGCCCTGAGTCTAATAAATATGTTGGACAGCTGATCCCGAACAGGCAGCTGTTTCTCACCCTCCTCCACCCTCCCCTCACTTTTTATAGCGATTCCCAGCAAGGATAAAAATTAACACGAATAGAATTAATGGTTCAATTTTGCAAGAGAAAGGACAGTGTTTACGATGTCTTGCTGGGGAAAGGGGCTTCTGTCTTTGCTGATGACCCAAACATGTCTGCCAAGGAGAAATACGGTGTCCAGTCTCCCATTGAACTGCCACCGGAATGGATTGGCCGTGGCTACTGGCTTGACAGGTGCAATAAATATTAATTAGTGTGCTTGGCTACAGTGGGAGTAATGATATACACTGCTGCTCTGAAGCGTTAAATTGTAGTGTTAGTCTTGATAATGCCTCATCTTCTCTATCATGGCAGGAAAACATTTTGAGTTACAGGCGTCCCTGCATAGGCAAAGGAATAAAGGTTTATCTGCTGTCAGGATTTACAGGTGCAAAAGGTGGGGGCTAAGACTGATGATGAATCAGGCACTTGATGTTCCCTGTGTGACTGTTGTGGCTTTTTAAAAAAATCAGCATTTCAGGTGGCACAAAGTGATTTCTAAAATGTTTGTTCTTGTTAAGGGATAAAGCTGAAACATTTTCCTCTGTCAAAGATATTTGATTACATGGGAAATGAATCTGAAATTCCTTGTCTAAAACAACCGCCACTAATATGCATTAAATATTCGAGGAACTGTGTTTATTAGATTATGGGGGAGTTGGTAGGTGGATGAAGTTGAATGGAATTATTAGGATGTCCCAGTGTTTGTCAATACGTACTTTTAACAGCCTGGGAACTGGAGATGGCTGTACTTGGGAACTAAAGATAAAATTGCTTTTAAAATTCAGCTCTGATCAGAAACAAATAAACAAAAAAGCAGGCGAGAAAGCCGTGATAAGCAAATTAACATTAGCACTGATTCTGGGCTTGCAACAAAACACGTTTTTGAAATGGGTATGTTTAGTTGTTTACACCTGAAGTTACAGCAAAACAATAGCATTTCACCAAGAAAAGAGGCTCTAATTAAATACTGATATTTTCCAAATCCTTAATTATAATGGCTTACAGTTCTGCCTAAGGGCTTCTCTAAGAGCTAATTTGCTGGAATATTACCATTTACACTTTTTCATTTGTTGAAGATCTTGCTCCCTCGAGAATTGCCTTTTTTAGTTTGTTGTAACTTCATTTGGCATTCTCTTACTGGGAACGCTTCCTACCCCCTGTATAGGAAAGACTAGCAAGAAACTTGGCAAACAAAGTTTCACTCTGGGTGGAATTCTTCCCCCTCCTGCATGGTTTAAATATGTTGATATCTGTTTCTGTACAGCAGCTGCAAAGAAATGGTTTTTGGCAATGTGAATGCCTGCACATTTCTCATTCTCTCGTGGAGCTCTGGGTTCCTGCAGCGTATCCCCTAGCAAATATTTCTGGAGCTACAGTGAGCATAGGGGAGCAGCACCCAACAGGCACTGAAATATTAACTAATGATGAGTTGCACTGAATCAGTAGGCATCTGGGGACTGGGACTGGATTGCTTCTGCAAGTACGCCTGCCAGGCAATCCCAGGACAAAGGCAACGGGACATTCTGTCCCCAGCCCCCCTATCCCCTACAACACTTCCACCCCCTTTTCTAGAAAAGGGCAGAGTCCATCTTCCCCAGGCCCTGGGAAAAAGCTTGTCCACTCTCTGGAACAGGCTCCACAATTTGTCTCTATTTCCTGCCTACGAGATCCTTCAATAGGACCCCAATTGGCAGGTGATCAGGAGTAGGGACTAAGTATATGTGAATAGCCACCTTTTTTATCCAGCATGACCTAGATCTCTAGATCTGACTTGATCCTTGACAGGGTGGGCCAAGAGGTGAAGAAGGAGGCCAATGACCTAAGAGATTTGTTCTAGCCTAAGTAATAATGTGACCCTCTACAATCCTCTGGAATAGACAGTTCTGTCTAGCTATTATGAAACAATTCATGGAAATGGCCAAGGTTCTAATTGTCATCAAAATACAGCTAATTAATGAGATCCTTGAAGAAAATTAGAATGTGGATTTCATGACCCCATTATTAAACACTTATTACTGATGTGTGCTTCCTAGCTACTTGAAACATTTCAAAGTTCGATGCCCTCAACAAAATTCAAGGAGTATCCAAAGGTAAATCAGGAGATAATATTTGGGAACATATTGATCCAGTGCAAATTAAAAGTCCACCAACTAAGTATTGAGAAAAGTATATTTTTTAAAACTGAAAAGTTTTGATGCTTTCCTTTGATTCTCCACATAGTCTTCAAAACTATCACATCTAAGGAGCCATATCTGCTCTGGTCCAAGATTGTGACCTAATGGATGGATTTACTAAGCTCCCCCAGGCATGGCTAAGAGACTCAAAGAGAAAAGCAACTAGTTAGATACAGATATGCTTTTGTCCATAAGAACAGAAAAGATCCTATTGAAAACCCTAATATACAATATATATGATGTGTATATCCTATATATAACCCTAATATATGCGCCCTATATAAACATATATACATATTTAGAATGTATTTATCTCAATAAAGGGATTTAAAATAAAAATGCTAATAGCATTTGGAACCAGACAGATCTGAGTTTAAATATGGACTCACCAGGAGATGTGTGACCTTGGGTAAGTTGCTTGAGGCTCATTCCTCATCTATAAATTAAGTACTGAGGTTGTTCTCTCAAAGGGCTACCAGTAGGTTCAAATAAGATTATGTCTGAAATATTTGGCAGAGTACTTCGTGTTAATGAACTGATACTATACATAATATTTACATGATAACAGTAATTACTATAATTTAATTACATTAAATTAAAATCCAAAATCTCCACCATGACTCATAAGTCCCTGCATTATCAGATTCCTGTCCACAGTCATCACACCATGATATGGGCAGAAGTGCAGCCATCAAGAAAATTCTATGCCCCAACCCCCAAGACTGAATCAAATGACATCTCATATCTATGAATATGGCAGTGACTATGCTTCAGGGCTAATCAATTGACTTCAAATTAGAGTAGCATGGATTATCCAGGTGAGGCCAATAAAATCCATTGAGCCCTAAAAGCAGAGGCAGGCAAGACAGCCAGAGTCAAAACCCAAGAGGGATTTAACCTACCGCTGCTGACTTGAAGGTGGAAGGAGCCACGTGGATAATGTGAAAAAAGAAGAGATTTCTGCTAACCACCAATGTGGACCACAAATAGCAGATGAGAACTATAACCTGACCAGCATCTTGTTTCAGACTTGGGAGACCTTAATGAGAGAACCCAGGTGTCCAGACTTCTGAGCCATAGAAACAGCAGTAAGAGATGGATGTTGTTTTAGGCCCCTGTGTATGGCAATTTGTTATGGCAGCAATAGAAAACTACCAAAGTCATCTATACCTTATCAAAGCAGGTTGTTTTTGAACATGCCATGTTCTACCTCAGGATCTTTGCACAGGCTTTTCCCTCTGCTCATGATCCCTTCCCCCAACTTTCCATCCAGCTAATACCTGTTCATCCTTTGATGTTGACTCAGATTTCATCTTTCATAGTAGTCCTTGTATTTCTTACATAAATGCCATTCACCCTCCCCCATTTGAACTCTTTTGTCAGGGTTTGTGATTATCTTATTTGTCTTTTTTTTTTTTTTGGTTTATTTTGTCTACCTGACTGTTTAATGCAGCACATACCGTGACCCTACAGTTATTGAATGAACATGGATTAATACTTTACCCCAGACTTAATGAATTGCATCTACTTCTATTACCAGAACCAAGCTGCCTTAGCAGTGGGAGTCGGCAGGAGCGGTGGTGCCTCTCACCACACTGCTCCATGTCAGTTGTGACAGTTGCTCTTGAGAGCCCAGTAACTGCCATTTTGAATGGACAAATCAGGTGCCAGGATCTGATGGGTAGGTTCAATCAGCTCCAGGGTTGAAAAATGGTCCAATCAGACTTTTGGATGGTACCCTGAACAAGGATATAAGCCAGGATCAGAGGGACCTGAGGATGGGGAAGAGGAGGGGAAAAAAAAAAAGGAAGCCAGGCCCAGAGAGAAGGAGGGCCCTGGAGAGAAGAACAGGAGAAGATGACGACACCAGCTCCCAGGAGAAGAAAGACGATGGTTCCAGACTCCAAAGAGAGAAGAAAGAAGTCCGTTCCTGGCCTCCAAGGAAGAAAGAAGAAAAGACGTGTGCAGCAGCTGCCCTACGAGCAGGAAGAAAAGCTGAAGGACTCTGCAGAGACTGGGCCTCCGGTCCTGTCTCTGATGTATTCTGAAAGGAGCAGAAGAGGCCTTGGGCCTGGTGTCTCAAAGAGCTGTTTGTTGGTATAACCCAATACCTCACAAAGAGCTACCATCACTGATACTTTCTAAGTGAGGTAGCCACCACTTGAGGATGCAGTAAGCTCTTTGTTTCCCCTGTTTGTAAAATAAACCCTATGTTTGTTGTTGTTCCAGTAGCCTGAAGTCTCTTGCAATCGTGCACATGGGTAAGAACCCACAAACAGTGACCTTTCCTCTCATCAGGCACGTCCTCTGTTGTTTTGGCCTTTTGGCCTTTTGGGGCTTTTTGGTGGCTCTTGCCTCAGAGCCTGGGCAGTTGCGCCTTGTCTGCCCCACTTTCAGTTGGTGACCCAGATGGGACTAGACACCCCCTGTGGTCTGCTCTATTTCATTTCTACATGATAGATACTATTTATTATCACTTATTTACATTTTACAGATGAATTTTAAAAGTAGAGATTGAGTAACATTCCTAAGATCGCAGAGCCCCTAAATGAATGACCCCAAAGTACACACTCTCCATCTCTGAGTTTTATGGACTTCCCATGTGAGTTCTAGGACATCACAGTGAGCCAACAGATTTTAGTCCCCCAAATTCAGATATGTGGAGCACTCTTAAATTACAGACTCTTAAATTCCTAACATAGTCTCTGTATTAGTGTCCTAGGGCTGCAAAACAAAGTGGGTGGCTTAAAACAACAGAAATTTATTATCTCACATTTCTAGAGGCTAGAAGTCTGAAATCAAAGGCCAGCCTCCCTTGGAAATCATAGGTGAGAACCCATCCTTGTCTCTTCTTAGGACCGGGGATTGGGCTGCAGTCCTTGGCTTGTGGCTGCATTACTCCAGTTTCTGTCTGTGTCACTATATATGTATCTGCAGGTTCCTCTTGAGCATCTGGGTTCCAATTTTCCCCTTTTATAAGTACACATGCTGTCTGGGATCTATCGCCCACCTTTCTCAGTATGACCCCATCTTAACTTGGTATATCTGCAATGAGGCTATTTTCATAAATGATCAGATTCTCAAATTCTGGGGGTTAGGGCTTCAATGCATGACCTAAAGGGGAGGATATAATTCAAACCCTAAAAACCTCCAGACTACAATATGTGATTCCAATGAGTGTGTTCTCCACGTGGGTGTTGTTCCTGCCCCCTCCCTACTGCTGTGTGGCTTCTTGTTACCTGGATACACCATAGCAGTGGAGGTTAGAGGCTGCCATGGTGGCTGCAACAGGAAGGAGTGATTAGAGACAAGGCTTGTTTGTGAAAACCAAGTTCTGGCTCCTTATCCCTTTCCTTCTTCCTGCTATAGCCTTGCTTTCTCCCCTGGCTCTCAGTTGGTCATTTATGGAAAGCATGTGATCGTTAAGTGCAACTGTGAAAGTATGATCTCTGTATTGGACATTTGATTTTGCAAATGACATTTTTTTTTTTACAAAAGCATCTGCAGAAATCTGGATGACTCTTTTCTTGATGCTTCTAACTGGAGGCAAAAATAGAAATGTGGATAGCAACCGCCAAAATTAATAGAGCCAGATTATTAAAACACTAAAATACCCACTCCTGACTCTGCAGCCAGTCACGACTCATGTATGTTTTATTGTACTAGTGAGAGACCACTGCACAGCTTGAAGTGTGACTTTGAGGTCACTGAACATGGGGAATTCTCAAACTGTTTCACAGCTACCACAGTGTATGTGTGCAAAGCCTACATATTTTCTGGGCAAAAAAAAAAATCTGTTTTAAAATTAGCTGGTCAAAATTTTCCCATAATAGAAATACTTAAGCTGAAAGCTATGAAATATGCTTTAGGGCACCTGCTCTATATTAGGACTAGAACAAAAGACCTTTCACTTTTACTAAAACACGTGTTGTGTTCCTAGAACTGTTGTTCCTACTCATCTCAGGCTTCTCTTAGCCAATAGCCACCGAAAGGAAAGGGTAAAAATAAAAAAATTCTAATATCTGAACCATGTTGCTGTTCATGAAGTCGTGGTGTTTAAGTATTCCAAAAGAGTAATTAGATATTAAAAACTTGTATGACACTGTCCTTTGCAGCATGGGTACAGTCTAACCCCTTAGTGCCTGGGTCTTAGAAGAAGTTGGAGGTATCCAGGGGAAGGGTCAGGGTGCCTGGGTGACAAAAGGGCACTCTGGGGCTATGGAGCCATAGATATTGACCAACTAATCAATGGTATCGGTGTGAACCAAGTAAAGTTTAACACTATACACACTTATTCACCGAAGCTCACCATTAATACAACCATCTACAGACACAATTTATCATGAAAGATATCAATATTTTCTTTGGTTAAGAAGTAAGTTCTTCCAGCTGAACCTGGACACAGCTCCCACTGAGCTGTGGCATTGCTCTTCCTGGACCATAGCCATCCACATGAGGAGGGTCGCACTGCAACTTGGAGTCCCAAATCAGTGGCTATTTAGCGCACCCCCCCGCAAAGGTGATATATTTCCAGCCATTTCCAAAACAAGGTGCAAAATTTTTATAGGATGCTCTACTGCTACAGGAAACAAATACATCCAAAGACATTCACATAACAGATTTTCTACTCAATAGACCATGCTTGCTTAGAACTTAGCTTCAGGAGTCCCTTAGGTAACTTCCCAGTACACTCTGTGATTTGCTGCTGTCACAGAGCAAAATGAATGTTATTTCCTATAGTGAGGAAAGACCAATTGGAAAACTCATAAGAGGTTTCTGTTTAGCTTAGAGGAAGCAAATGGAGAACCATGAGCATAATCCATATTCTTGAATTAGTTGTCAACAATTAACACTCAAGTTTCAAATTTAAATAAAATTTGAACTTCCCAATTGGCTTTAAAAGCAGATAATCTAGCCAGCTGGTTCTGCCTTCCCACATCAACAGAGAAAGGAGGGGGGAGGCCAGTGGACAATCCCAACTCACGACCCCCACCTGCATGGCTCATTTCTGTTATCTGACCTCTGTAAGATCTCATTTTCTGACCCTTGATTTTGTCTGTTGCCAAAACCAATTTCTGTAAGCAAAGGTCTCTATATTAACTAAAAGTTCTCAGCACATTAACCTGAATTTGCTTAGTCTTGGCCATGGCATGTGAAATTCAATATTCAAACTATCCCAAAACATCCACAATTGCTATTCAAGGCAGATGCATTTACTTAAACATGCAATTAGCCTTGGCAATAAAATACAGAAAAGAAATGAAGTTCATGAATCTGCTCCTTGTTCTCCCCAAGATGATGCCATTAGTCAGTGTTCAAGTGTCAATGTGCAGCGAACATTGTGCCAGTGCTGGTACCTAGGAGATTAGCGATAGGAATGTATAATGTTTCGGAAACTTCAAAGGGGTAAGGTAGGGCTAAGAAATGGTAAATGAATTTACTAAGTGTCTACCATACATCCAATATTCTAGCAAGTGGCCTGTGGGCTTGCGGTGGTAAGTGGAGACTGAGAGAATGTTCCCAGAGATTTTATACTGTATATTATAATCATATATATTATAAACATGAGTATGTGTATTATAATTTCTTTGTCACTGATTGGAAAATCAAAACAAAAGCAAAACATGTGTAAATCAACTAGTATTTAAGTACAACTATAGCTTAAATATTTTACAGCTCAAATATTTTATAAATAAGGAAATTAATTCTGTGTTATCTGAAGTTTCTTTATAGAAGATTGATGGACTGTCAAATATATGCACAACCATTCTGAAAAAAAATATTCAAAAAATATATAGTCCTTTTCTTCTCTCTGCATGTAAACAACAACTAGTTGCCAATAGTTTTTCTCTATGAAACTTAATTTGGATTTGCCAAGAGACAAAAATGGTTCAGTTAAAAGGCAATACATATTTTACCATTATCCACAGTGAAGGGGAAAGATGACTTTGTAGAAAGCACTCATGTGCTCTCATTCCCTGAGGCAACCTTCCAAAATCCAAGATCCACATAAGTCTTCCCCTCGGGAATACAAGCCATGAACTGGAGCTAAAAGGACAGACTGCTTCTCTAGAGTAAAAGGTGCTTCTCTCCAAATATAAGGCTTTAAAGAAACTTTTAAGAATAAACACTAATTTTCAAACACAGAGTAAGTCTTCATTTTTCACAATTAAGCTGTCATGAGTGAAACAGATGTTCTTACTAAATCTGAAAGAATGGATAAAAACATATTTACTCAGATGTTTTGTAATAGAGGAGGGGTGAGTTGGTGTACATTTACATTCTGTTCTGCAACCATCCCAGACCGGGTAGGTTCATCGTCAGTTCAAGCAGACTCGCTGTCTTAGCTGTTCCCATGACGTTCTCCACTGTACTCCGCCACTGTCCACCACTCTCTGTTCTCTGCTGCTGCCTTGTCCTCTGTGATGCTGCCCTTATATGCTCAGTCTCCCAGGTCCAGGTGTGCCCACTCATACATGCCCACACTCTACTTCAGGTGCCCACCATTAGGCAAGCATGTAGGACCACAGGGGGCTATCATTAATGCTAATGGTGGTAGGGCGGAAAACCCTGATCATTCTTTCTTTTACCCTACACATTCTTTGATTGATCAAATAGCCATTTATTGAATACCTATGGGTATTCAATAGATACTATATATAAAAAAAATGCATCCCTAGACTTAAAAGAACTTAGTCCAATAAGAAAGTCAGAAATAACATATGCTACAATAACAGTATATACAAAATGCTATGGGAATATTTCAGAAAGAAGCCCCTGAATCACAGGAGTTAGCTACTGCTGCATAACAAAGCATCCCTGGACTTCAACTCAAAACACTGACCACTGATAATTTTTCTAAAGGTCAACTGAATGAGTCTGCTGATTCATGCTGGCTCAGTTATGCATCTGCAGTAGATATTGGATGGCTAATCCAGGATAGCCTTGGCTGGGTCAGCCAGGATGCACTTGACTTCTGCACGTCTCCTCTTGCAGGATTCCCTACATGTCTCATCTGAGGAAACACAGATGATCAAGGGGGGGCAAAAAAAAAAAAGGCAGAAATTGATATGGGCTTTTTTAAGCCTCTGCTTAAGTCAAGTTTTTTACTGTCCTATTGACCAAAGCAAGTCAGTTATGCAAGCCCAGTGTCCAGTTATGCAGGAACCATCACCTACTAGGACAAAGGACATAGATACAGAAAAACCATTTAATTAGGACTATCAATGCAGTCACTCTACCACAATGGGGAAAAAAGAAAGGACATGCAGGGCTGTCTTGACAGGATGAATAGAATTTTACGAAATCCATAGTATCCCAACTATAAAAGGAACACAAGTACTGATTCTCCACTGTAAAAGAGAGATTGGAATAAAAAGAACTGAAAGCAAGGAGAACAGTTAGGAGCTATTACAATTGCATGAGCAAAAAAGAAATAAATAAAATAAGGACTTGGCTCAGGTGGCAGTTGCAGGAGAGACAAGAAGGGGAGGAATTGAGAAGAACCATGAGAGAAGAATCCACAAGAATGAATGGAAAAGGAATTGCGAAGAGAGAAAAATCAAATGTGAACTGACGTGTGTTTGTTGTGCACCTAATTTGACGAGAATACTAATAGCAGGTCATGATAGAGAAGCAAGTTTAGAGGCAAAGAGAGAGGATGAGTTCTGTTGTCATGTTAGTTTAGAGGCTTCTGCAATAGTGGAGAGATCTGGAAGTCTGCCAAATAAAGAAAATGCCCAAAGATTAATGAACATTGCTGATGACATTGCTGGTAAATTGGAAAAAGCCCTGAATATGGAGCTAGAACTGCTGGAGTCCTAGTACTTCCCCTCATTAACTCTGTAAAAATGTGAGGATAAAGTAGAGAAGAAAATATGGCAACACCCGGGGTTTCTGATTGTTCATTTCTTGATATGTTTTGAATCCTGTCGTGGCTCTCATTTTAATGCTGCCTCTTCCCTCAGCCTCCATCACCTGTTCATTTTTTAAGACTAGCCATGCCTTCAAAAATCTAGGGGCAAAAAAAAGATCTGCACATTCACAGGGAATGCATTTCACCTACAGGTTATGTACACCATTTAGGTTCTTTGTTAGTATCAGTAAGTTAGGTTTAGAAAAGCTAGTGCTATATTTTTTTTTCTTTAAACCTTTAAGTTACTGTAATTCTTGTGAAATAACCTTAGCTGTTTTGCATTTATATTAAGACTGACTTTTACATTATTATTCCATCAGGATAAACTTGACTCAAATAACTTTTATATATGATTTTAAACATGTTACTGAGTTTGTAAATGTGATACGATTGGATTTGGATGCTAAAAATTTTTCCAGAGATATACATGTATAATTTTATGTTGAAAGTATCTGGAAAGGCAGAGAAACTGACTCTGCAGAACCCCTTCAGGAATAGAACCAAAATTCATGGTAACTTTGGAGTGAAGGAAGCACAGAATTACTAAGGGGTCTTTGAAATAGCTTAGTTCAGTCAATCGTGTTCCTGAAAGGGACTAAATTTGAACTGAGTTTGAGGGAGCAGAGAGATGTGGGTTGAATGAGAGAGAGAAGACAGTGCAGGAAAATTGGCCAGGGAGATGGTATCTTATGTGTGGTATGACTAGCAGGCTTTTGCAAATGGAAGGAAAAATTGAGTTGATAGCAGAATCCTTGGGACCATCAGAAACCCCCTGAACCTGCATGTGAAAATTAATCCCATTAGCTCATCTTCACAGCCTTTATTCACCTATCCTTTCCTGTCCAAGCGCTCTCTCACATCCCCAGCTGGATGGGTCTACCTGTGTCCTACCAGTCCGCCATCCTAGGGCTGGCATCCACCAGCAATGACAGTATGGTTCTCAGTGCTATCTGTGCATTAGTATCACCTGGGAAGCTTTGTCAGATTTACTACTTGTTTTCTTTAATATATCTGTCCTCCTGCTCCAAAAAAGAGGACAGATATATTAAATTTCTTGGCACCAGATCTAAGTCTAATGTAAGTTTGTGGAGACAATGCTAAAGAAAATCGACATTTGTTTTGAGGGTGATTTTAATGAGTCTGATAATGATTGACACCTCCCTATATAAACTTGATCCATAAGTCACAGAGACATGTGTTCCTCCTCCTGGTGGCAGATTAATGGCTTTCTGAAGGCTGCCATCTTCAAGAGGCCGTGAAAAGTAGCCTAGCAAGAGACCACATAAGAATAAAAGTCAACAATTCTCTCTTAATCTTTCAGCATCTTGCAGGAAATTCTGCTTGGTCTGTGGCTTGGCTGCATTTGCCATGGGCCATGCTCTCAAATTTGACTTTTGGCTTCTATTCTCCATTTTAAAGGGTTTAGCATGTGAATAACCTTGTAAGCAGGGCAAAAATAGCGCAAATCTAGTGGTCAAGTGCACTGTGCGTAAGTGCCAATTGTTGATGGGCATTGTTAGGAGCACAAGTATCAAAGGTAAGTGCCAGGGCAGACTCTCCCACCAGAAGGAGGGTGTTGCCAAGGATCCTCAAGACCATGCTCAGATTCAGGGATTCCCTAGGATTCATGGACTCAGAAACACCGTTATTCTTACTGTTGACTGTTGACTACAGTGAAAGGAAGCAGATTAAATGCAACAAAGGGAAAAGGTGCATAGGACAGAGGCCAGGAGAGACCAGGAACAGGCTTCCAGTTGTCCTTTCCCGTGGAGAAACATGGAAAGGACATAATTATGAACATGGACAGCACATAATTCTTCCAGAAACAGTGTGTGACAGCACAATGCTGCCAACCAGCCAAGTTCTCAAAGTCTTCCTGTCCAGGGTTTTTCTGGGGGCTGGTCACGTAGGCGGGGGGGTACCCAGGTGGCTGACCTTCGTTTCTCAGCCTTCAGGACCTCCACAGGTCAAGCTCACAGTGCATGGCTGCAGGTCCCCACCATAAATGATGTTTTTTCGTGAATAATCTCATGTGGTTCAAAGCCACAGGACCCTCTTACCAATTAGGATATTTCAAGGACATATCTCTCAAGAGCCAGTCATAGACCAGACCTTTCTTTGGAATGTGCAGGCTTTCACCATCCCAGGTCTGCTGAGTCAAACTTCACAGCATCAAGCAACAAGGCAGGAGGCACTCTCAGGACCATTCACTGGAAAATCCTTGTCTTTCCGTGAAGGGGAGGGAGATGTGCTCCGGGGACCCCACATTTCTTATTTTTACAGTGAAGGCCAAAACTAAATCTAATCACACCTATCTTTATGTTCTCAGTTTTGTCTCTATAAAGCTCAACACTTGGCAATCTCACATGTAATAGAACATAATGTATATGCTGAAAGCAAAAATGAAAACCCAAGTCTTTCAACATTTTCTATGCTAATTAACCTTCTGCTAAACATTTTGAAAAGTCAAGAAATAGTCTTTAGCCTTGAAATAGTCTTTGGCTTCCAGTAATTTCTTTCCTTCTTCCATGTTCTTGGCTATCCTATTTTTTAATGCATATTTTATGGACATATTCCATGTTGAACTTTGGTGTGAGGTGGGGGTGAGGGGAGGGAATGCTTAAATGCAAGTCAAAATATCTGAATACAATTCTCCTAAAGAGAGACATATAATGTATACTAGAGGATACTCAGACACACCATCTGTGAAATCTCTCTGTTGTTATTTTTTCACATAAGATTCTGAAGACCTTTATCTAGCTTTTGCTGCCTACTTTAAAGCCCTGGAACATTAGCTATGCACCCTTGATTCAGGTTAACTTCTTTGCTTCTGTATTAAATACTTTCACCAAAGGGCAATGGCAGCTTTTAGCTATGCCAAAAATCCTACTTCTTAATGGGTTGGGAAATAAAGTCTGCAACACTCAGAGAACTGAACAAAGATTAGGAGGTTGCTTTGAACCTGGGACTCTCCCACACTGTACCCACGTCGATGCCAAATTTGTACAGGTGTACACCACATGAACAGATGAACACATGTGCGCAGAAGAGCGCTCAGGATGCGCCAGAGCCCATAATGCACTTCTCCCCAAGTGGAATTGTGCATCTGTTATGAATTTGAAGTATTTGTTTACTTGCTAGCAAAAAGCTACTTAAGTGGTTAAGTTTGTACCCTATTTGTTCTTAGGAGTTAAGAGGATATAAAAGAAAAATAACATGAGATGACAAGACAGGAGAATCACAGTGTGCTGAGTGTGACGAGAGCACAGCACCCAACAGAAGGGACACAAGATCTGAGGTGCCCTAACTTGTAATATTATGGTGATCGCATTTTGCGATCTTGTGATTTTGTGATTTTAACACATTTGGTGGTAAAGATGCTTAGTTACGTAGAAGAAATGTTGAACTGTAAAGATTATTTAATGTAGCTTGTGTAGTGATATTTGTTAAGAGCAAAAAAAAAAAAATAGATTTGGAAAATAAATATATATGAGAAGGACGTTCCTAACTCCAGGTGCTAATTTTTTTTTTCTTTATGGAGACGGCAGTGGTTTACAACACTGTATATGATTTAGCGGACTAGGTCCACACCTCCTCAGTTGTAGGTCACCAAATCACTTCCACCAGCAAGGTAGCCATTTTACCCTAGGATAAAGTAGTCCTCTACCCTAGACCATTGGGCCCCTTCCTGCTTTCTTCCCTTCCTCCCTCCTCCTCAAGTGGCTTCATTCTGCAGTCATATTTCCAGGGTTTGTTTTGGTTTAGTTTTGTCAGTTTCTTGGGTTTTTTTCTATATACCACATATGAGTGAAATCATCTGGTATTTGTTTTTCTCCTTCTGATTTATTTCACTTTGCACAATTCCCTCCAGTTCCATCTATGTAGTTGAAAATAGCAAGAGATCATCTTTGTTTATAGCTGAGTAGTTGTGTGTGTGTGTGTGTGTGTGTGTGTGTGTGTGTGTGTTTGTGTGTGTGTATCACATCTGAGGCTGAGGAATAAATATTTTAAATGAGTACAAAATATCAACAATTATCTTTTTGGTCTATTAACTTTAGTAGGGGTCTAGAAATGTAAATTACTAATATATGGAGAGGAAGAAGAAATAAAGGATATAGGTGGTGTAAATAAGCTAAATTTAAAACCAAGGGCAAAAGTAAGAGCTAAATCAGAGGCGCTCACCATCATCACCTTAACAGAGAGCTGGGGAGGGCGAAGGCAATCACAGCAAATTCCTCTTAAAAAACCTTAACGGGAGACACCATGGGAAAGAACAAAGGTATAACAGATCAAGCACATGACTTTCCAACCTTGAATGTGTCACTTAGCAGTTCTGTAACCTTAAATGAGGTTAGGCATCCTTACCTAGCAGGGCTGGAATTGTACAAGGTCACACATGTGAATGTGGCATCAAGTGAGCGTTTTTGTCAGGACTTTTGCAACTGCAGGGGACAGAAATGCAACTACAAAGGTTATTTCTTGGTCTGCATGAATTAAAAAATATGCAGCACTAGCACTTTTGGTAGTAAAAGCAAGAACTCAACTGAGCCTGGCTCTCTCCATCTCTTGGCGATGATATCACTTGTGTTGTCTTTTATCTGGTTGGCTTTCCCTCAAGGGTAGAGCCCAGACTGGTAGCTTCAGACTCACTCCTCATAGTTAAAGAGCTCTTTAATTATTCATTCCAGCTAAGGCCTCTTGGACTCTCCTTGGCCTGGATTGGGCCACAGGGCTACCTCTAAACTAGTTGCATAAACACAGTAATTCTGCAGTTTGATTTTCCTGGTTTGGGTCATCTGCCTTGTTTTGGAGCCAGAGATGAAATCAGACTCAACTGACCTACAGACATTAAGAGAGAGAAAGATGACCCCAGTGGGAACTCTGAATGCTATTATAGGAAGAGTCAACTTCATCTAACAGTGTAGGGGTGCAATTAGTTTTTTGTTTCATTTCAGTCTTTCAGATTTGAGAAGCACGTCTCTGAATGGACTAGAAATAGAATATATAACCCAGATCCTGTTCTAATCATGTTTTCTGAATAACATTTCTTCTGCAGAGAAATATAAGAACACTGCTTTCTTTAAGCACAGAAAGCCCCATTAAATAGTCTGGTGCTTTAGAAAAAAAATCGTCAATATGAAAAATGCATTTCTTGCTTGGCTCGTGAGCTAGGAAGTTATTGGAATATTAATATTTAGTGCATGCACCTAGATATGACCCTGTATGCATAAATACCTCTGAGCATCTCCATTTATACTTACATCAAGAAAAAATTAAATTATGACAAACTGCTGTGAAGAAATGAAACAACAGACATATTACATTAGACTTAAAGAATAGAAATGAACCCACAACACAAGAAAATTTGGAATTTCACATACTCTGCTTTCCTTAATAGGTGTGTCTCTGTCTCCCTGTCTGCTTCTATTGACTAGTTGTGAACCTGATGACATATAAAATCAATATTTTTTACTTTTCCCTTCACCTAAAGAACTTGATAAAGCAAGTCTCTCCCATTTTAAAGCATCTCTCCCTACCTACCACCCGATTCCTCCTTTTCTTCACAGTCATATTCTAGAATAGGCCATCTATACTGGCTGTTTCTAGGTTCTCACCCCCATGCTTATTCATCCTCAAGCCTGCAAAAATCTAATTTCTGTCTCCACCACAGGGAAACTGCCCTCACTAAAGAGTTTTCTCCATGTTCAATGGATCCTTTCCCGTCCTTACCTTACTTAATGTGTCTTTAGCAACCTCTGTCTCTGGAAACTGCTTCCTTGCCCTCCTCCTCCTTTCACAAGGTCTCCTGGCTTTCCTGCTCCTCCTCTGGGTGCTCCAGAGTCTCCTTCATACTGTTCTTCCTCCACTGATCACGTAGATATGATTTCCCTGGGCTAATTCTTACTCTACATAGTCTCCCCAATCTTATGCCTGTTCTCATTTAATCACTTGCTCCTTATATGCTAGTGACCTCCACATCTTCATCTCAAACCTAGACCTGCACCAAACTGCCACTGGACATCTCCCCTGGACTCACCCACTTTCCATGGTCTATCAAAAAGGAAAGAAAGAAACAAACAAACACACACAAAATGGAAGGAAGAAAGGAAGGGAGGGAGGGAGGGAACCTTGATAAAAAGAAATATCTAAAAAATTTATGGAGGAAAAAGAACACTGAGTCGGCTCAGAGAGTTGATAAAGAAAACCAAAAAAGAGAGTTGTCCTGGCAGCCAAAGCAAGAAAGGTTTCTTTGAAAGAAAAGAGGACACAATGGTCTTCCCGGGTGGTGCAACAGGTTAGGTCTTGGCCTCTGAAGCTGTCCCCGGCCGATGCAACATGAGTTCAATCCCCAGCTGGGGAGATTCCCACATGGTGCAGCAGACCGCTCCTGTCTCGCCTGCTGCTCCCCTCAGCAGTGTACTTCAGTAGATCTAGATCCGCCTGTTCTGCTCCCCGCTCTGTCTCTGGTGAATCCTCTTGCCATCCCACATCTCTGGTCTACACCCCAGTTCTTGTATGTGCAAAAATAAATAAATCTTTTTTTTAAAAGTGATAAAACTGTTGTTTAAAAAAAAAAAGAGGGAACAAAATTATGACATGCAAGGTTAAGTGACATAAGAACTGAAGACCACTCTTTATACTAACAGCTTAAAATCCTTAGCAACCTTAACAAGAGACATTTTAGTGATAAGGACGGTGGCTGGCTATGGGGGGTTATGGGTAAATAAAGAGAAAATGCATACAGAGAACTTGAATCATTTCTTTAAGAACCTGACTGAAGGTGGAAAGAAGCTAAATATAGATGAGGGTAAGTGAAGGCTTGATTATTTGACCAAGGACATGGTAGTTTTTAGGCTCTGAGAAGATTAAGGCAGGGGGTAGGGAGGGGAACACTACAGGATTATAAATTGGAAATCCATGAATTCGAGAGAGCAGGAAAGATGTGAATTGTGGTTAATCATCCCCCCCACCACTACTGTGTCCTATCAAAAACATGGATTTCCATACATTTCATCCACTTTACTTCTAACAACTCTATGATTCTTTATTGGGCACAGGCTAAAATTTAATCCTCAACCTTACATTTAAATAATTTCCTCATGGTCTGATATAATCTCTCCCACCTTCCATTCCACATGTCCTACTCTTTCTCTTCTTTCCTTGCTTGCTTCTAAACTCTGTCGGTTTCTTAAGACCTAGTCCAAATCAGTTTCCTCTTGGTAAGACCCAACCACCTCCGTTCCTAGCAAGTATTCCCCTTCTAGAACTTCACTCGCATTTGTGAGTCTTAATTTTTCCCAACTTGTATCATTACTCATCCAATCATGCACACATCCCTATTTGCTAAATCAGTGGTGAGCCCACAAAAGGATTAACCACTCCCATATTTAGCAGGATCCCTAGCTTAGATTGCCAGGTCCTTGATTTAAGGGTAACTGCAATCTTGTGGTCTTGTGAAATTAAAAAGACTGAAATTTGACTCTTTGAAGGTCACTGATGACCTCACCAAATAATTAACAAGAAGAAATGGAGGCAGTGGGAGATAACATGCTGTAAGACACGTAAGACAGCTAAGCCAAATGCACAACCCTCGAAGCATCCAAGACATTCAATACCTGTTTATCGAGTGACTGCTCTAGAGAGAAGGCTCTGTCCTAGAGATAAAAGAGCAGGGAACACAGTATGACAAGTCTTTGCCTTCATGGAGCTTACCACCCAGAAGAGCAGACAGGGGCCTCCCTGGTGGTGCAACGGGTTAAGTCTCAGCACTCTGAAGCTATCCACAGCCACTGCAGCATGAGTTCAATCCCCAGCCAGGGAGCTTCCCACATGGTGCAGCAGACCTCTCCTGCCTCACCCACTGCTCCCCTTAGCAGTGTACTTCAATAGATCCGCCTGTTCTGCTCTGTCTCTGGTGAATCCTCTCACCACCCCACACCTCTGGCCTACACCCCGGCTCTTGTATACATAAATAAATAAATCTTAAAAAAAAAGAAGACATAAAACATGTAATTTCAGATGTGATGTGTGGAAGCAAAAGAAAGAGAACTATGAAACTATTGTGTCTTGTATATTCCTGATCCATCATAGGTGCTCCAAGGGTGAAAGGAGGAAGGGAAAGAGGAAAGTCAAGAGGGAAAGAGAGAAGAGAAATCAGCAAAGGGGAGAGAAAGGAAGGGAAGAAGAAATGATAATTATGAATCTGAATATCTCATTTGTTATTGGTGGTATGGATAAAAACTGCAGGATCTTTTTTAATGGTAAAATTCATCATTCATTCACAAAACAGATATTTATTAAATACCTGCTCTATGTGAGGTATTGAAATGGGGTTATTTTCTACTTATTTCAAATGAGACATTTAACTGAATATGATTTTAGAATGCTGTGAAAACAAAAGGAAGCTTTGAACTAGATGACTCTATTGATAGACTCTCCTGCTTGCTTGGGCCTCAGTTATCCTGGACCTCAACCATCATTTGTTTGATCAGGTCCTACGGATATTAGATTTAATGATGTTTGTTAAGTTAAATGACTTCCATTAAGGAGACTTTTTTTCCAAAGAATTTTAAGTAAAGTAGATGAATTTTAGTCTCTTGCTAACTTGAGATTTTCTTTTTGTGAGGCAAAGGAGTGTACTTCTCTCATTTCTATAAAAGATCAGAATTTGAGAAGCTTCATGCATATCCAAACCCTGAGAAAGGAAAAAATGATAAGTGAGAGACACCTCCAATTGAGCAGCTGTTGGTAAACAAGTCAGCTACCATATCAACATATGAAATGGCATCATGTGTCACATTATTTGTCATTTTAATGCAGTAATATAACCACAAGATTACAAAGTTAAATTTATGTAAATCATGTTTTGGAAATTACTGGAGCAGACTGTGGGGGCTGTTTGTACTCAATCTGCTAATGAAAGGACCCATTTCACCAACAGAAAATCAAATGAAGGAAATATTTTGCTGTACTTCTTTGGGTCTATTTTGAAGTTGGAAAGAATTCCATTTAGAATTTTCCCCCAAAGGCTTTCATTTGAAAGAAATGGGGAAGAGAGAGAGAAGTCTGTGTTTATCCATTGTTAAAGAGGCCACCTTGGGAGCTAGGGAATGTTCCCCTTAGTTTATTGTCTATTCAGCAAGGCTGGTAGTAGTTTTGTTCCCCACTGATTCATCTATCAAACTCCCAATGTTTTCAAGGCACCATAGAGGACTGAGACAACTCTTATGAGAATGATGTTCTTGCATTATGAACATAACATTCATTTTCATAGATGGCAGCATGACTAATGATGATGCTTTGCATTTCTATAACAATTTACAGTTTCCAGACCACTTTCATATCCATCATCTCATTTGATTTTCACGACAACCCTGTGGTCTGGAGGGCAAGGATTATTGTTCTTCTATTTCACATGAGGAAGAGGAACTCAAGGCTCAGAGGCAATGTCACCTCCCCATCCTAGTAAATGGTGACACGCTGAGTCTAATATGAACCTGAAGTTGATTTCAGTGTTCTTTCCATAGACAGTTTCCCAAAAGTCATCTAAAGAACAATGGTCTTGAGGGTTTTGTCATGAAAACAAAAGCATTTATGAGCAAATAAGATGATAGATAGATAGATAAATAGATAGATAGGCAGGCAGAAAGACAGATAGCTAGGTAGATAGCTTTATACACATTTAGACCCCTTGTTTCAGCTAATGTCCAGAAGACAAACTAGGTTTCAAGCAGAAACAGAAATTAATACAAGACAGTTGATAATTACAAAATATTTTTGGAAGGACTGGTGGTCAAAAGTCAGGTTCTACCCCAGGATAATTATCCCCAGGATCCATCACTGATGGAGGAAATATAACTTAAAAATAAGGACCCACACAAGGAGCCAGTGGTTTGGGGGGGGAGGGGTCGACAGAATCAACATAAGCATTAGCACAATCCCAGGCCACCAGCACCTGAGTTACAAAGCATAGGTAGGAGCTAGACTGAAGTCTAGGGGCAAAGATATGGAGATTGAGCCCATTGTAGAATCTCTGGTCTCTTTTCTAATTCTAGTTAGCCAGTAAACAGGAAACTTCCTTGAAGATGAGCCCCTCCCAACTGAAAGAAGGCTATTCAGTGCCATCCATACAAGAACTCAGGGCAGCCATTTCTCTGCCCACCTGTGCCTATGCAGGTGCTTTCCTTTACCAACTCTGTCCCTCTGCAGGGCAGCGGCCTGCCTGTCTGCCCATGACCTGCACCACGCAGGCCTCTCTTAGCAAACCTGCCCCTCAGTGGGGCAGCTCTTTCTGCCCACTTGCGTCTGTACAAGTGTCCTTTACTTTCTTGTCCTAATAAACCTGTTCTTCAAGTATAACTGAGTCTCTGTCTCATGGAGAAACTCGCCGTGTGCCACCAAAGGGAGCTCTGGTGAAACGTTTCCCAGGGTGAACCCAAGGACCCCGCTCCGCTCGCAAATCCATCGACTCTAAAAACGACATCATGTCTAAAAACAACATCATCACCACTAAACAGAAGTCTGGAAGTTGCTACTATTACCTCACAAAGACAAACCTGCTGATAATAATTAAGTCCCTATGACCTTGCTTATCAGCATCAACAGCAGGAGAATTACCTGCTTCACCTTCATTTCGTAGAAATGCATGTGATTGGTAGAACTTAATTCTCATTCAATGTTCATTGAAGGGAGTCTGGGAAATGTAGTTTTTAGGATGGGGGTTGGGAGCACCAACCACATTCTCCACCAGTCCCCCCTTTAAAAATTCATAGTGCTTATTAACATTTTAAGGCTATAAAAAAATCCTGCATAAAAGAACCTATTAAACTTTAACCTTGCTAAACTCAGCTTTTCCCAAAATTATTTGACCATGGAATTCTTTATCCTGCAGCCTTTCATTATGCAGAGCACACTCAGGAACAACTGCACTGCAACAAGCTGGAGGCAGCCAGAAGGCAAGTTCCACATGTCCATCAAGCAACTGATAGATGTAAAATCATGGGGTATCTGCCATGGGCACCATGGGAGGTGCTGGGGCAATTCCATGGGCCTGTTCCAGTCAGTGCAACAAGTGGGAGGCAAAATCCCTCCCTTTTGATGATTATAGCATAATTGAGAAAACCACTTAAGGCCGAGGATACAGAAAATTAAGACACCAGAATTAATACTAAGTGGAAAATAAGTCAAGACTAATAATTGCTATAGATTATAAATCACTGACCATGTCTGAGGGTCAAATCAAGCCAGCCAGCCAAGGTTTTGAAAATAATTACGTTTCGTTGCAAGAACTAAAGACTGTCAACAAGTCTTACCACTCATTGACTCATCTGCCCAGATCACAAAATTTTGCTTCTCTCCAGCACCTGTTGGAATTTGAATTTCACACACACATGTGAACATGTGCGTGTGAGATTTGTGGAAAAGGGTAGAAACTGAACTGAGTTTTAAAGGGCAAGTAGGCCAGGAACCTCAATAGTATTTCACGTGGACTTCCAAGAGAATAGTCCTGCCTCCTTACAGAGGAGAAATATCTGATGAGAAAAAACACATGGGGCAGATATCAACTTTGATTTAGGGGAGAGAAGGCATTGTTCTGTAAGCAAAGTGTACAAGAGGGAGAGTCCAGCATCCCTTCTGTTGCGCAGAGAGAGAAAGAAAGCAGGGCCTTCCTGGTGGTGCAGGGGTTAAAGACAGTGCTATCAAGCTATCGCCAGCCACTGCAACATGAGTTCGATCCCCAGCCAGAGAGCCAACCCTCTCATCCACTGCTCCCCTCAGCAGTGTATTTCAGTAGATCTAACTGTTCTGTCTCCACACCATCTCTGGTGAGTCCTCTCACTGTCCCCCACACACACATACCCCTGGCCTACACACCAGTTTTTATATGCATAAACAAATCTTTTAAAAAAGTAGCAAGCATGATGATGTATAAGAGCTGTTGTTTCCCATTATTCTAGTGGGGCTTCTACCACAAATAAAGCTATCTTTCTGCATCTAGACAATTTTTAAGGTGCTTAAGTAAAATGTTTAAAATACAATTCCCCCCAAAATTGGAGATCTTATCCTATAATGATTTGGGATTTACTTTTCTCACTCCACCCCATCTATCCCAAATTTCTAGTATTGAGGAAACCTAATATTTGTAGTCTATTTGTTAAAATGCTTTCAAAGAGAAATATATCTTCAGGAGGGTTTTTAAAGCCCCAAGGAGCATTAATAAGAGAACATTAAAAATTAAGGTTTTTAAAAAAGATAGTAGCATTACTCAAGGCCATAAGAACTGGCTTTGAGAAAATGAAGAGGAACTGGGAGGAATGAAAATTTTTTCAATACAACCTCTTTGTACCAGATTGCTAGAAATATTTTCAAGGAAATAACTGTGGTATAAGAAATTACTCAACTAAATATTATCTAACTGGTTTCATACCATAAATGTCCCTGATGATGTGAATGAATTATTTGAAAACCAGTCATGATATCCACTGTTGTCAAATTGGATGGTTAGTGTGTATTTTGAAAAGCACACACATTTCATTCATCTTCATCTTACTGGAAGCTGGGCTGATACTGTTCGCCCTCTTACAGTCAACATGCACACATGTCAACAGCAAAGCACATCCCCAAATCACTCAAAAAGCAAAGGGAATTGTAGGTCCAGGATGGGGCACTCTGACTTCCTGAGCCTGTGTGAGCTCTCACCAGCGCTCCTCAGACATCAGCTCTATTCATTCAATAGACATTTACTGAGCAACTACTATGCACCAAGCACTGAGGTAGCACTAGGGATACAACAGTGTATAAAAGAGACATGCCCCTGCCCTCGTGGAACTTACAATCTAGTGAAGATTTTAGACAAAAAGTAAGTAATCAAATGGATACATCATTTTAAGTGATGGAGAACAGCAGGGTGGGAGAGACAGAATGCAGAATGCCTACAGAGACAGTCTCTCTGAGGACTAACACATAAGCTAAGATCTAGAGAACTGAACTTTGAGAGGGAAGGCAGGGACACTACAGAGGGAAAGATACTGGCATGCTGGAGGTCGCAAAACCTTACTGATGTGAGTGAAGCAGATGAGAAAGGAAGACGATGGGCTCAGAGGAAAGCGCAGGTGAAGAGCCCTGGTTTATTCTTACGGCAATGGGAAGCCACTGAAAGGCTTTGAGTTAGTCTGCTTGGGCCGCCACAAAGACTACCTCAGACTGGGGGCTTCCACAACAGAAAGGTATTTCTCAGTTCTGGAGGCTGGGGAGTCCAACATCAAGCTGCCAGGCAATTTGGTTCCAGGGGAGGCTCCTGGTCTGTTGTGGAGACTCTCGTCTCAATGTGCACACACGTTGCCTCCCCTGAGCATGAGCGTGAGTGGGGGAGAGAGCCCACTCTCTGGAGTCTCTTCTGGTGCAACACTAATCTTAAGAGGGCTCCCCCCCTTAAGACCTCATTTAACCTTAATCACTCCCTTAAAGCCCCTGTCTCCAAATCTAGTCACATTGGAGGTTAAAGCTTCAAATGTGAATTTGGAGAAGACATTCAGTTCACAACAGGCTTAAAGCAGAGAAATACATCATCTGGTCATCTAATTTCATTTTTAAAGGTCATTTTGACTACTGAGTGGAGGGTGGCTCATAAGGAAAAGAGAGAAAACAGAGAGACCAGGATTCTCAGATCAAGAAAACAATGCCTAGAGTGCCAAAAAGAAGAAAAAAGCCTGCTTGATATTTTGAAAAAAATGAATAATAACTGACAAAAGAAAAAGGGAAATTGGAGAAGGAAGTAACTTAGGTTATCCATAGTTAAGTGCCTTTTTTAAACAATATCATTTAAGTCATTTAAGGAGAGACACAACCTGTGTGGGTCCCCATATGGTACTGCTGCAGGATTGTTTTGATCATTAGCCTGCTTTCTTGTATTATCACTGTGATTCATAGTCATGGGGAAAGCCAGGAAGGTTGCAAGGTTCAGTTAAGATAGGCAATTAAACATACAAATGTTTATTGGAATATGTATTAGGCCCCTATTGCTGCATTACAAATTTCCACAAAATTAGCAGCTTAAAACAACACCCATATATCAGCCACCCCTCTTTTCTGTTGGTCAGATGTCCAGGCGTGGCTCAGCTGAGTCCTTTGCTCTGAGTCTCCTGCACTAACATCAAGATGTCAGTCAGCCTGGAGTCCTTTCTGGAGCTTGGGGGTCCTCATTCAAAGGTCCACAGTTATTGGCAGAATTCAGTTCCTTGTATTTGGATGACTAAGGGTCCTGTTGTTTCGTTGATTGCCAGCTGGGGGCCTCTTGTGTCTTTCAGAAGCCACCCCCAACCTCCTTTTAAGTACTCATCAAATTATGTCAGGTCCAACTGATAATCCCCCTCTTGATTAACTTAACCTTTATTACATCTGCAAAGCCCCTCCTGCCATGTGACAGGCCCCACCTACACTCAAGTGGGGAAAGCATACAAGGACAAGAGTCCCTACTCCTCCTGCCACAGAATATTCTTGAGTCCTTGAACTTTGTGTAAAAACTTCCCATTATCACAACCTCTTGTCCTCCAATTTCCCACAATATACTCTGAAACTGGAAAATCACAGAGATTGAATAGAAAAAAGAAAGTCAATATGTTGGCTGGAAAATGAACCTGTTTAAGAATAGTAGTGCTCAGACAGACCAGCTTCTCGGCTAGTCCATAATGACTCTTTTGGCCCACCTAGATGCCTTCCATATTGTTTTTTTTTTTTTTTTGTCAGAAGCTGTCTTCTGGAGTCCATCTTCTTCTTACCTGGGTTCTTTTCACACACTGCTGCTCTCTGACTTCTGTTCATCCTTCAATAATCCAGCAAGAATACATCTCCCTGTAAAAAAGGACAATCCCTCTCCCTAATCACACCAGGGCTAGATTGGAAGACCTGAACAGCAAACACATAGACAGCCATCAGCTCTCCAAGAATACTTTGAGAATTTTAAGACCGGATGCTGCCCTCAGAGTGTCCTTTCACCTTTCACTCTTCATCCTCCCACAGTGCCACCACAGCCCTCTGCTGCGACCTTCACCACTTCATGGTAGGACCATTGCAGTAGCCTCCTAACAGGTCACCTTACTTTTATTGTTTGGTTTGCCAACCCATCAGATATAATTATCATGATTATTTACTTAGACCACCTATGCATAATGCTACCCCCTGTTTACAATCTCTCAGTGGATATCTATGACTTAAAGGGTCAAAATCAAAGTCCTTGATAGGGAAGGTGGGAATCAAGGTCCCAAGGCTCCGTAATGTGAATTCATACCTCTCCCTCCACCCTCCCTTTTATTTCTCTCCCAAACACAGCTTTCTCACTTCCTCCTTTTTGTTTTTTCTCACATTGTTCTCTTTGCTTGGAATGCCCCATCTTTACAAGTCTAAAATCTATTCTGTAGAACCAAGTTCAACATCCAGCTTCTTCTTCCCTCTCAGCCCCTAGGAGATCAGTTTTCAAGTGCTCCCGGGGGGTCCTGAGACCATGTCATGGGAACTGCTATGTTCTCCTTTCCCAGCTGCACCGCAGTGTGAGGTCAATATTCTCTCCATACTTTAACCAAGCAGTGCATCTCAACAGGCAGACTACAGAGCCGAGCAAGTCAGATATTAAGAAGATCTGCAAAAATGTAAAACGTAAAAGAAAAAAATTAACTCTTCTCAAATTTTTGTTTTGAAAGTGCCAAACAAAAACAAAACTAGACTTAGGTAAGGAAAGACTTTATTCAAAAAAATTATTACAAAGAGAGTATGCTTTGAACTCAGGACCTGCCAGTGTCTCAAAATCAAACAGAAAAAGGCTTTTCTTATATGAAAGAGGTAAATAGAGCTGGCAGGCATTGGCAGGGAAGGAAGCAAATCGATGGGGTGAGAAGGTGCAATATTGTGACACTCAGATAAGAAATGTGTCTTTTTATAGTCAGTGCATTCTCAGAATGAGCTGTTAAGGGAACAGTGTTCCAACCTTAGGGCTTTAGTGCAGGCTCAAACTTGGGAGAGAGCCAAAAGTTAGGGGCAGGTGCTGAAAAGAGAAGCCTGATTAAAATGTAGACAGGTCAAAGTTCAGTGGCTAGGTAGGAGGTGATTGTGAGTGCTTGATCAAAAAATGTAATTATTTTTCATGAAAATAACTTTGTTTACGTGCCATGCTTATTACTACTTTGAAATAAATTAATTAGTGAATATTTTTAAATGTCTCAGGTTTTAAAGTTAGAGAGTAAATATCAATAGACATAACCTGCATAAACAAAGCTCTTTGAGGTCCTCGATTAATTTTCGAGAGCATAAAGGATCTGAGATCAAAATATTCAAGAACCACTGTTCTAGATGGCTCAAAATTGTCCCATTAATCATAGAACAATGAGGTGTTTAGAGATCTTCAGGTTCAACTCCTTCATGTTACAGCTGAATTGAGACTTGCCCAAGCAATAGTTAATCAAGAGTGCCACTAAGATTAAAACATGGATCTCCTTATTCCTATGCTGTGTATTCCCTACTACTGTTATTCTGTTTTTCATATGTGTGTCTATGTTATACCCAACCTTTGAGATCAAGTTTCTATCTTGTATTTCTTTCATATACTTGAGCACCTGTCACACACCTTAATAATCACATGATAGGTGCTCTAAATTCTTTCTGGATGAATGGAAGCAAGAAGAAGAAAGGAGGGCCTCCCTGGTGGAGCAGCGGTTAAGCGCAGCGCTGTGGAGCTGTCAGCAGCAGCGACGCGAGTTCGACGCCCGGCCAGGGAGAATCCCACATGGCGCAGCAGACCTCTCCTGCCTCGCCCGCTGCTGCCCTCAGCAGTGTATTTCTGATCTCCCTGTTCGGCTACCCGCTCTGTCTCTGGTGAACCCTCTCGCCGCCCCACGCCTCTGGCCTGTAACCCAGCTTGTATGTACAAACAAAAAATAAACCTTGAAAAAAAAAAGAAGAAGAAAGGAAAGGAAAGGAAAGGAGGAGGGAGGGAAGGAAAAAAGAAGCCTGTCACAGATCCTTGGGCCTTGGAACCACTGCAACTTGCCCACACCTATACCGTCCCACAGACATTCATTTCCAAGTAATTATTTCCAGACTTGGGACCACAGAAATCTGGCTTAAGATAAATTCCAAAATCTTTCTGAATAGTTTACTCTGCAGCCCAACATATCTAAAGGCAGGGCTGGCCAATCACACTACCACCACCCCCTCCCGGTGCCCACCACCCACTGCAGACCACAGCAGGGTGTCCCTGGAGAATTGCTCTGTACCACTTTGTCGCCCACGGACCCTGTGGTTCCACAGAAACCCGAGGACAGCGGTAGCACCACCAGGCAAGCAGGTGGCGAGGCGGAGGAGTGCGTCAGCAGACAAGAGCTCCAGCGCGCAGGCCACGGAAGCAGACCTCCAAGCGAAGCAGACCTCCAAGCGCGAAAGGGGTCAAAAGAATAGACGGACAGCCACATCAGCCTGCTTTTACAAAGCAAAAGAAAACAAGAGAGGCTATCGATCTTTTCAAAAGAAAGAAAAGCTAGGAAGTAATCTGGGGAAGTTATTTCTTAACAAAAGAAAACTATCCGTTCCTTCGTTTAAAGGACAGTCTTGCATCAGCTTGTGGACAAGACACATTCTGTCCTCTCAGGAGAAGTATCCAGATCTCAACTCTAGAAATTGGAAAGAAAGGTGGGAGTCTGTGGGTGGCGTTGTATCAGCTCGGCTCCAGCTGCTGACCATTTCATGACCACTAATGAGGGTTTTGGGGCATGTCCACGCTGTGTAGGAGGTGACCCCGTGGCCATTTGTTTTCCTCAGCTAAGTCTATGCCAGTTAAATGTAGCCAGAGGTTAATTAATCCTCTTCAGGAGACGAGGAACTGTAGATAAAGTCTGCAGATCCACCATCCCCAGTCTGTTCACACAGGACTCCAAAATGACCCCAAGTCCCTCCATTATCTTATCCTCTACAGCCACCATCCAGGGGCCAAACTACCACTGCTTATTGTATCTGTCGGGATCCAGTTGAGAATATAAAATCCAAGCTCTGATTAGAAGGAATTTAAACATCAGAAGCTATGAACAAAAGTGCTAGAAGAGCCAAAATATCACACCAACCCAGAAGGATAGTAGTGCAAACTAGAGGCTAGCGACAGCGTCTCCTGGACGGAGGAGCCCAAGGAAGAGACAGAGCTGCTAAGGCTTAAGCTCTGGGGAAGTCAGGTAGAAGGGAAGTCATGGATAAGAGTGTCCTGTGGGGTCCAGGACCACAGGCAACGGGACTGTTCTTTGGGCCTGTCCAGGGCTTGGGGCTCTGGGAGCAGCTGACACCAAAAATGACCAACATTGCTAGGGATGCCCCAACCCAATAAGGAGAGGAAGAAACAGTCTGACTTCTCCCTTCTTGTAGCTCTACCATCTCTCCTGCCGCCTCCCCCCACCTTGATGCAGCCCACACAGAAGCAAGTTGGCCAAACATGCTGGAGGATTATTTTGTTTTGCACTGGAAGGGTAGAGAGTGGATTTGAGAATGAACAGCGAATGACCAGCAGCACACTCACTGTCTTGTGAAAATTTCCTCCCCACTGGTCTCCTGGCTTTTATTTCACCTCTATCCTGTCCTTTCTCTGCCCCATTCTCTCTATTTGATTTTTATCTCTTCCACCCTTCAGCAGCTTTCTGTTGCTTCCAGGATAACATCTAAACTCACTGCAGCCTCCAGGGTTCTGGGTGGTCCTGCCTCACCCTCTTTTCCAGTCTCATTTCAAGTCACTCTCCCTCCAGCCAAGCTCTCTCCAAGCTCCATCCCCAAGCTCTTTCTTCCAGTCCCTCTAACACATTCCGCTGCAGGGCCTTCGTGCCTGTCCTTCCATCTATCTGGAAATATCTATTCTCCTGTTTGGACCAAATCCCACTCATCCTTTAAGTCTCAGCTGAAATGTCATTTCCCCAGAGAGGCTTTGCTGAACTTTCTCCATTTCAATGAGATACATTTTCATTCTTAATCAATCCCTGTGTTTTTCCTTCAGGGCTCTTCATAGAACTTGTAGCTCTACATTTATTATGTCTGTATTTTTCAATATCTGCTCCACCTCTCTGGAAACTCGACAACAATAGGAATCTTGCTGATCATTGTCACTGGGGACCACACCTTGCCCCACACCTGGCATAGACACCCATTAAAGAAAGGTAGACGATGGGTGGAGATGACTGGATGAGAGCACTTTCTTCAATTCCTGCGTTTTCCAAGATCCATACAGGACGGCCTCCCTTCTGACCCTTCATTTAGAAACCCAAGAATCAGTCATTTCTGAATCACTTCTCCCCCATGGTAAATAGATCTGCAAACCCTCTGTCACTAAATTGAGCTTCAAGGAGCCGTTTCTTGGACTTCTATGTTTAGAAGGACAAAAAGCTCATTGTGTCCGTTGGAGACTCGCTCTTGCTGAGAAAATAGGAGAATTTTGAGGTGGCAAGTTACCTTTCCGTGACAATATGTGAAAAGGCTTCTCCCTTTTTATTTCTACTCAGCAATGTCACTTGTCCGTGTGGGGTGTGTGTGTGCGGGGTGTGTGTGTGTGTGTGTGTGTGATTCTGTCATGCTCTGTAATGTTCACTTAATAACATAAGGATATAACTCAGCAAACACAAAGCCAATAACCCAATCAAAAAATGGGCAGAAGCTCAAAAGTCACTTCTCCAAAGAAGAAAAGCAAATGGCCAACAGATACATGAAAAAATGCTCAACATCACTTATAATCAAGGAAATGCAAATCAAAACCACTATGAGATACCACCTCACACCTGAGAGGATGGCACACATTAAAAATACAGGCAACAACAAATGCTGGAAAGGATGTGGAGAAAAAGGAACTCTTC
>PVIJ01010366.1:0-30782 GCA_004024925.1 Scalopus aquaticus
TGGTCCGGTTTTGTGTTGAGGGGAGGGGAGAGGGGATCTGGTGGTTCTTTCTTCTCCTTGATCAGTCTTTTTAGCTTCTTTCCAAGTTCTACTCACCCGTGAGGGTGTTAGATTTATGTAGCGTTTCTGGATCTTCTCTGGGTTTGGCTGATGTCTCTTTATAGGCAGCTTTTCTTTTGGGAGAGTTGATACTAGCGTCTTTTCACTGCCATGTTGATGACGTCACTGAGATCTTTAGTCTTTTACCCCGTGGTCTTGGGGTTTCCAGAGACCCCCTACTGCTGTGGTAAATGCTGCTGACATCCCCTGCCTGGGTGTCTCAGCCCTGTCTTCTCTGGCTGGAGTCCTCTCAGCTTTCGCCTCTTTACTCCTCTTTCCCTATGCTGTCTCTGTGCTGCAGCCCAGTCTCTGGGTGGGGAGGGGCTGCTCCTGCCACTGTCCTTACAAAGGGCTGTAACTTGGGGGCATCTGCGTCTGCCTGCCTTTCTTTTTAGGGACGCCCTACCCAGAAGCCCCAGGTCCCGACCTCCTGCTTTCAACCTCTTCCTCTCTTTTGATTGCGGTGGTCTGGCTCTGTAGGTGGGGGAGAGGAGAGTTCTGATGAGTTTCTTTTTTCTTTATTCTGTTCCCTCAGCTTCCCTCCACTTTGGAATCACTGGTGGAGGTGCTCCAGCCTGTGCAGCGTGTCTGAGTCTGTCTCCTCAGTATCTGGCTGCTACCTCTCGTTATCGGATGTTTTCATGGGAGAGTTCAAGCTTCAAAAATTGAAACAGAACCCAGCTGCCTCAGTGGTGGGAGCTGGCATTAACAGTGGTGTTCTTTCACCCTGCTGGTCTGTCACAAGTCAGTTGTGGTGGTTGTGGCAGTTGCTCCTCAGAGCCCAGGAACTGACCTTTTGTCAGTGATGGCAGTTACTTCTCAGAGAAGGCGCTCATTCTTTGCCAGGAGTCTTTTGTACACTAAATCTATCAATTTATTCTTGCCAGTGCAGAACCAATCTTCAGATACTTCTAGTACCATTCTTTTCTTTTGCCTAAAAGTGAGTCCTTGAAGAATTTATTTTAAATAACCCAAGAGACTCTGAGATGCTGTTTCATATAAGACTTTTGTCCTATAAATCCTTTGTAGAACACTTTACAATACCACACAATAGTCAGGAAATTATTCGTTTGACTTTTTTCTTTCTTTCTTTCTTTCTTTTTTTTTTTTTTTTTTTGCCTGGGAGTCAGTGGAGTTGGCGAGGAAGGACTGTGTGAGGTTCTGGAACCTCCCTCTGCTAGCAGTGGGGGTCAGGATTGGAGTGAGGAGGAAAGGCCAGGGTGCAGACAGTTTCTACGGTTGGACAAAACCTGTCCCTTTAGGGATGCAAAATACAAGAGAGAGGGAGCCCCATCTTCAGAGGGTCTCACATGTACCCTGGACCCCCTTGGGCTTAGAGTGGGGACACTGTTAACCACTGGCTGAGCTGTTAATTCACTCCATTCATCCATTCAGTGTTTACTTGGCAGCTATTTTGTGCTGAACAGTTGAGGTGCTCTCAGATTCTCTGGTTCTAGGAGAAAGAGCATGAAGAAAATTGAGGCTGCCAACTGCTAGGGGTTTAAGAATCATATAGTTATTCCCTCCTAATGGGAATAACTATAAACTGAATTGAATACCTTTCTGAAGCTAGATGTCTCACCTCTCATTCTTTCCTGAGTTCTGTTTTTCTGTTGCTGAGTCAAAAGAGGAAATCAAATTGCCCTGAGTATTGATTTGCTCTTACACACAAACACTGTACTCTTCCACATGATTTTGAATGAATTAATGTGTTTTTGAACTGAGCATGGTACTTAAGTTAAGCCAGTAAATATGCACCTGTTCAATTTACTCCCCACCTTTTCTCTCCTAAAACATGAAAGGTGAGAAAGAAATGACTTTGTGGGTATGTGTCATTCTTGAATTTTCAGAACTGACCAGGAAAGACTTAAGAAACATCTAGCAGCCCTCAGAGGGGCCTTGGTTCTTCCTCTGTGCAGGCATTAGTTACACCTCCAAGTGTTCCTGCAGTGCAGGGAGGTGAGCACAAGGGCCTGCTGCTCACCTGCCAGCTGCCCAGTTATTCAGTACACCAATAACCCGGGGCCAACCTTCAACACAGAAAGGAAGGTGACTTTTTAAAAGTAAAATCTCTTCATTTGCTACTATGTTGTAATGATTGGCATCTGACCACTACTTGATTGTCATTTATTAGGAACATTTAGTTTCATTTTTAAGAGATATATGTAAAAATGAGACTCTAAACATATATACACCTCAAAATAAGATTTCACCTCCAAAACCCAGCTTTTCAGAGAGCCACCTCTCTTTAGCTTTGGGCATTTGTCTAGGTCACAGTCATCACTTTACATATTTATGTGAGCTGTTGGAGTCCATTTATCTTCATAAAAAATACCTATGAGATACTTGCTTATGCTTCAGACTCTGTGCCTGCCTGGGCTCTCAGCCCTGCTGGCCTTACAACCTTGTCATTTGGCTATGCCAGATAAGGACACGGGATAAGGGGAAGCATTGAGTAGGATGAGTTCACATTTATTACAGTTCTTTCATCTGCACTACTTTTCTCACAGTGTGTAGTTGTTGTTGTTGTTTTTTTTTTTTAAACTGCTTTGTACCCTAGTAGCAAGGAGCACAACCACTGCCCAGATTTTATTTTCTAAATACCATTTTCCAATAAAAGGAACCAGGGCTCCACAGAAAAATAATTGATTCCAGAGAGGGTTGAGGTAGGGAAAATACAAAGTGAGCCTGGGACACCTCGTAGTACCAGAAAATAAGATTGTGCTTTACAAAAAAGAGAGGAAAAAATACGTAAATATGTCCCAAGGACAAAAAAACCAACCTTGAAAGGACTCTCACTGTCCAAAGCTGCAATAATTTGAACATCAAAATAAAGGGTGATATTGGATGAACCCAGTGATTGAAATAAGCATCTATGAGTCCATACTGATTGATTGGGCATTGATTGAATAAATAAAACATGAGGAAGGAAGAAAAGATGTTCCTTAAGAAGGAATGAGGAAAATAAAAAATCCCTGTGAGAACCATAGTAGTTGCTGGAAGCAGAACTCCATAGGTTGGACAGAAGTTTAAAGAAAAATGCATAACCTCAATAATCTTCTCTAACGTATTTCCCAGTATACTGTGCTGATTTGAACTTAAGTCCACAGATTCTCTTCAGGAGCTGGTTATTTAAGCCACTCCTTCGTGAATGTGGACTGACTTAGTGATTTGTTTTTAAAGTTTAAAGCAGAGAGTTCTTAAGAGAGTAGAGAATGGGAAGGGAGAAATGTTAACTGGACATTGAGAAACCTGGCATACAGCACTGTACCCAAGCAGTCAAGGTCAGCTTCACCAGCAGTGGGAGAGTCTGATTTCACACACACCTCAATAGGGTGTGACAAGAAAGGACTTCATCTCTGTGGAGTTTTCCCTGAAGTCCTATAGCCTGAGTCTACTCATGAGCAAGCATCGCACAAACCTAAATTGAAGGACATACTACAAAATACCTGTGTACTTCAGAAGTAAACATGAGAGTAAAGTACAGACTGAAGGGTCAGCACAGGTCAGGGGAGACTGAGGAGACATGTAAATTCCATGTGGCATCCTGGAACAGGGTGGGAGCATTGGTGGGGAAAAGGGAAGTCTAAGTAAAGCCTGAAGTTTAGGTGGTAGTGTTGGATCAATGTCTTTTATTTACTTCTGACAAAGGGATATTAATAGAGGAGGCTGGATAAAGAGTCTATGGGAACTCTATGTTTTCTCTGCAATTCCAAAAGAAAAGAAAAATCTCTTCCAAACCAAATGTTTTAAAGTATAAATAGCTGAAATAGCCCCCTTTCTGTGGCTGCTTCTGACCAGAAGAAACCCCCTCTGCATTTCAGGGATGATGCAGTGTGTGATTGCTGTCGCAGACAAAGTATTTGATGCCTTCCTGAACATGATGGCTGATAAAGTAAGCCTTGTTGGAGTGCAAGTGCAGCTTTACCAGGGCCATGGAGAAGGCGCCTGCTGTACCTGTCTCTTCTGACTCTTCAGGCGAAGACCAAGGAGAATGAAGAGGAGCTGGAGCGACATGCACAGTTTCTCCTGGTGAACTTCAACCACATTCACAAGAGGATACGGAGGGTGGCGGACAAGTATCTGTCCGGGCTGGTAGATAAGTAAGCTTGCTTTTCTAGCGCTCCGTGTGTGTCCGTGTGTGTGTGTGTGTGTGTGTGTGTGTGTGTGTGTGTGTGTGTGTGTGTAAACTTCTAATTTGAATACAGATAATAATCATTTTTAGTTAATCTGTCCTGGAAAAAATTGGAGTCAGAATTAAAACTCTCAAAGGGCAATGTAGCCTATCAAAGAATGTTGGTGAGTTTGTTGCAGAGTCTGAATTTTAGTCCCCATTCCGAACTGTCCAAGTTACTTAGCAGTACACCTCCTGGCCAGAGTGTAACATCCTTGTGTCTCTGAGCACCACCCTTTTTGGTGAGTCTTGGCCCACCCATACCTGCTGCAGAGCCTCTCTGGAAGCTCGTAACCACTATTCAAAGTACTGTCTTTTGGCTTAGGATCTAATCAGAGGGCTAAGGAAGAAAAGCCCACATTGACCCTTTCCAACTCCAGGCTCACTGCTGCATGCAGGTTCTAATAGGCCATGCCCCACCATAGACAGGAACCCTTAAAGGTGGACTGGGCTAACTTTTCTGTAGTATGAAGGCCAAAGGCCACAAATAGCCATGCTGGACCTGCCCACAGCTCCCCACAGGTGTGCAGGAATTCTGGAGCCTGCTGCGATGCTGTGTGCCGGATCCAGGCAGAGTCAGAGGGCACACCCAGCACATGTGTGGTTTCTGAGCTGGAACTCCCAAGCAGTGGGCCACAATGAACCATAGCTGTGCAGACACAGTCCGCCCCAGGGAGTAGTTTCTTTTCTTTATCCCAGCCTATCATACAAATACTGCCAATTCTCTACTTGTGCCATGATGTAGAAGGAAGTACTTGGGAGCCCTGGTTGAAAATGAAGATGATCACTGGTGGGGTCATCTTAGCAGCCTTAGCATCGATGCAGCCTTGCTAGCTCATAACCGTGTCAAGTTGGGAGTAGGTTGCTTGGGGCTCTGTCTGGCAATGTTTGGCCCAAGGAGTGGGGCTGACGGGTCTAGGGAGCACTGGACTGAGCACCCTGCCTCGGAGCCGCATGATTTCTTCGGACTCTCAGCTGGGCAAGAGGACGTGGGGCTCACCCTATGAGGTAGCTCTTTAAGGAATGCAGCTTCATTGGGGTTTTGGCTTCTGTGTCCTGAGAAGTGGCTTTTTGTGCAGGTTTCCTCACTTGCTCTGGAGCGGGACAGTACTAAAGACCATGCTGGACATCTTACAAACCCTGTCACTGTCTCTGAGTGCAGTGAGTATCCCCACCCACCACATACCTGATTTGTGCTGCATGTGGCCAAATTGGGGCTGGGAGTTCCACGTCCCACCCGACCTTTCCCTGTAAGCTGCAGCAGGTTTGGAGGCCTGTCAGAGCTGACAGTGGTGATGGGTAAGAAGGGAGACAAATGCTCTGCTGCCCACCATTGGCAAGAGGCACAACTTGCAGCGGCCGCTCATGTAAGTTGGTTTGGAAGAAGGAGTCCTCTTGTGCTTTCAGGATATTCACAAGGATCAGCCTTACTACGACATCCCTGATGCCCCCTACCGGATCACTGTTCCTGACACTTACGAAGCCCGAGAGGTATGCTAGAAGCAGTTCCCTTGTTAAGGGTCATTTTCACTGCCATCTTGGGAGTCTGTTTGGGCTGGCACATTTGGTATGTCATGTCACTCAGTCCCCAGTAGTTTGAAGAGTGAGCAGTATAGGTCCATCCCACAGGTGAGGAAACTGCAGTTCTGCATCAGGACGCTGACTCACTCCCAGGTTTATCTGCCAAGCTTGTTCTTACTGCTCAGCCATGCTGAGTCAGCTGCTCTTCATGGTCCAGCTGCCCAAGAGGTTTTCAGCTACCTGTCAGTTGATAGCATGTCAAGGCCGCATTGCGCGCACATGACTTTCATCTGAGCTTCACTGCTCTGAGGGGTGCCTCTTTGTCATCATGGTAGAGTAACATGGCTGGCTTTGTTCTATCCCGTGGGAAAGGGAATAAATATAGCAGGTCCTCAAATAATGTTATTTAATTCAACATTGTTTCATGATACATTGATGAGAAAAAAACAATTCTGGCTTATGTTGAATGAAATTTTATTTGAGAACTTGCTTTCATTATAGACTATTTGACTTAAAGTGGCATTTTCCAAGAACCTACCAGTGATGTTAAGTGAGGACTTTCCTGTCACTGTCAGAACATAGTCACTTACTTGTATACTAGGGGTGCCATAGTAAAGTGGCACAGACTGGGTGGCTTAAACTATAAAAATATATCTTAAACTATAGAAATATATTTTCTCATAGTTCTCATATTTCTAGGGACTAGAAATCTAAGGTCAAAGTGTTGGCAGACTTGTTTTTTAGACCCCCTTCTTTGGCTTGTAGGTGTCCATCTTGTCCCCCGTGTTCTCACATGGTTGTTTGTCCATGCAAGCCTGTCCTAATCTCCTCTTACAAGTACATGAGTCAGATTAGATTAGCCCTCCCCTTAATGACCCTCTTTAAAGACCCTGTCTTCAAATAATGTTATATCCTGAGGTGCTCGGGGTTTAGAGCTTCAACACGTGGATTTGGCAGGCAGACATCAGCTCATAACAATAACTAACTGACATGCAGCTGACTGCCCTCTAACAGCCCAGAAACTGACCTCAATTGGGCACACCCTCTTTCAGAGCATTGTGAAGGACTTTGCTGCGCGCTGTGGAATGATCCTGCAGGAGGCGATGAAGTGGGCACCTACGGTCACCAAGTCTCACCTACAGGTACTTTCTTGAAATAATCAAAAAACAATCTTGATAAGTTCCTTGCATCTATCCAAAGAACTTTATACAGTCACAACCAACTCAAGAGACCAACATCACTAGTGTGAATCATAGGCACCCAAAACAATAGTCTAGTGTCTGAGAATACTAGACACACCAAGGGCTGATCTGCACAAGAAACACCTTGGGGTCAGGATGCTGATCAGGGGTGAGGAGGGCGGGTACAGTGGAATCCATGAGCAGGTGGACCCAGGGGGCCTGTCCACTCATACCAGGCAAAGTGCCAAGTCTCTGGCAGGATTTGGGGCTGATTGCAAGATGCACAGGGACAGCATGGTGGGCTGGGAGACCTGCCAGGCCAGCAATAGCAACAATTCCAAGGGTGGATTGCACCTCCATCAAGTGCAGAGGCTGGAATGAGGTTGCTGAAGCAAAGACAGAGTTGGGACTCATGTCTAACAGTTTCCTCAAACTGTTAGAATTCTACCTAGGCTGCATGTGTTGCACCTGTGTCTTCGACCAGAGCCATGACTTGTAAATAAATGCAAATGAATGCAAAATGAACTATTGTTCTGAAGACAGTCAAAGAGATGGAGCAAAAGTACCGTGTTACAGAAGTATAAAAAGTCATCTTGAAAGGGAATAAAAATAAGGAAAATGCCTCTAGAGAAAATTTGGTTTGTGGCGTTGAAGTCAGCAATACTTGTCAAGATGAAACTATTCCCAAGAGTTTCTGGGTGTGGGATACAGGAAGGCTAGAATAGCTAAAAACAAGAACCTTGGAGGTTGTTTGAAAATACATTTTGCATGAACCCATCAGTTGTGCCTAAGGTTGCCATAAAGTTCCTCCTTCCACAAAGGTGTTGGAGCAGTTGGGGGAGTGAAAAAGATGGAGTCCTCTGTTGAGCAGACTTTATCAGCTAAGCTGGATGAAAGTGGGCCTTGTAACTAAGCCATGCCTGATATTGACAAACTTCTAGTAATCCTGTATATACACTAGTATACTTAGAACTATGGTTGTTTCCTCAAACTGTTCTTACTTGTTTCCTGTAGCAGAAAAGGGCCTTAGCTCCTAAGGCTGTATTCTAAAGAGGAGATGCTCCCTTTCATTCCCAGAAGGGCTGAGTGGACCAAAAGGGGGTCAGTCAGGCTGTTTGTTTTCTTTGGCAATTTCTCAGTCCTGGCCTAAGAAGTCAGTGAAAAATGGAAAATGAGATGCTTTCAATACTCCTATTGCATCTCGTTGGTGTTACCCCTGGCCATCCTTTTTCCTTTTCCTGCACCCCACTAGCTCAGCAAACAAATGTACTCACTGTGCCTCCCTGCTGCACATGCTCATTAGTCACTTCCCATCACCTTGCGATCCATGGTTGGGTTTCTGGGGGGTCTAAGAACCCTCCAAAACCAGTGGTCTAGTTTTTTTTTTTAATAGTTATTTATGTATAAAAGCTGGGGTGCAGGCCAGAAGTGTGGGGCTGTGAGAGGGCTCACCAGAGACAGAGCAGGGAGCAGGACAGGCAGATTGACCAAAATACACTGCTGAGGGGAGCAGCGGGTGAGGCAGGAGAGGTCTGCTGCACCATGTGGGAATCTCCCTGGCAGGGCATTGAACTCACGCCACAGCTGCGGACAGCTCCACAGTACTGCGCTTAACCCGTTGCACCACCAGGGAGGCCCAGTGGTCTCGTTTTGTGAGTGAATGTGCATTTTCCTAGGGGGTTTTATGTAAACCCCTTCACCCTGCATGTGAGGCCTGGTCTGGACCATCTTGCCTCTTGTACTTGCTGCTCCTGTAATGCTGACCCCTGAGCCTCAGGGTCCTTAGAATAGGAGGCCTCTTCACATCTCCAGACTCTTCCAGGTATGCCTTTGACGTTGCAGCCTCTTCCACATGTTGGCTAGGCAGTCTCAGATGCTTGCTCTTGCCTTCCTGCTGTCTGTCACACCACCCCTTCACAACAGGGGTGCTGTGGCAGGAGCAGGGCAAGTGCCTGAGTTTCCCAGCAGTTGGCATAGCACTTGGCAAATGGCAGATGCTCAACAAAGATCTGAAGTAATCAGTCCTCTCACATTGATTGTGTGACAGCCACTCTGGGAATTGGGCGTCATCCTTAATTCACATGTGAACAGCCTGTCACAGAGGGGTTCTGACTCACTGAGTGTTCCACAACTAGTTAGTAAGGGCTGAGTCCAGCATTCGAACCAGTGTTTGCTTTACTGCCTCATACCTTATTTTATAAAGTGTTGTTAGTTCCTTTAAAACAAAATAGCATTTTTTTTCCTCTTTCAGGAATATCTGAACAAACATCAAAACTGGGTGTCAGGACTTTCTCAGCACACAGGGCTGGCCATGGCCACTGAGAGCATCCTTCACTTTGCCGGCTACAACAAGCAAAACACTACTCTTGGGGTATGTGTGCCTCCTGGGGAAGTAGTGCTTCTGCGTCTGTGGCAGGGTCTAGCGTCAGGGGAGCCTCTGATGAAAGCCCTGGGCTTCTCACAAAATGCACCTGCGCACTCATGCCATATATATGAGCGTGCTCACAGTGCCAGTCAATGGATCAGAATCTGGTAAGAAATCCCCAGGTTCAGGGAAGAGGTCATTAACTCAAATGTTCCATTACTGTGCTTCTGTTTTGACTAAATGGATTGATGGAGAGCTAAGCTTGATTCATTAATGAGGTCAGGTTTAGATGTTTGTCCACATCTACAAGGAAGGAAATTGTTATCTCTTAGACATGGATACCTTTGTGTTATAGCCATGCTGATCTGAAAGGTTTTTTGGACCTTATAGTCCTGTTTGAGTAGGTGCTGAACTTCACATGCACATCTTCAGTTTTGCCTTATCCTGCTGGACATTAATTTAGAGGGTAGCAGGTCCACTAAATAGAACTTTCTGAATTAGATTAGAGCTTAGGATCAAAGCATGCGGTTAACAAAGGCTGATCTGACTGGCAGCATTGCTTTTGGGCATCTCCTACCCTCAGCGCTCAGCACAGGGTCTCTGTTGGTCCATCTGAATCAAGCATGGCCATGTGTACCTGTTGTACTTCTAAACTCTACTCTTGGGTCGGGGGAGGCTACCCACCTGCTTTTAAGGACATGATACAGTGAAGGAGTTGAGGCTGAGCCTCAACTGGGAGGAAGGGTGGCAGGACCACCCTCTGGCTTCTCACAACCTGGGCAGGAGGAAAGGAGCCTGTTAGTCAGGCTGAATGTCCTTGCCCTCCAACGAGGTCCTACGGCAGTGTCACAGAAAGCCTCATGTCAGCGTCAGAGCTCTTACCTAGAGATTCTCTGGAAACTTCAGCCTTTGCAAACGTAGCCAGCAAAGTGGGGCCAGCCTGCACTTACAGATCCCCCAGCTCTTCCTGCTGTGGCAGAGGCTGTTGGCATGGGATCATCTTCCCAGTCTGGCTCTCTCCACACTTGGAAGACACAAGCAGAGGCCAGAAGCAGCCCTTAAACTAAGAATGTTTTGTGGCACTGGTAATTTTTTTTCGGACTTTAGCCACCTGACTTGTGAGAGTCAGTTTTGCCTAGATTTAAATCTTTTCCTCAGAAAATGAGGTGTGTGTTGCTTTCCGTTTTCTTTTGCTAGGAAAGAAAGCGCTTTTTATCATGTGTTCTGACTGAGTGTGCTAGCTATCCTGCCAAGGTGCCTCTGCTCCAGGGAAAGTACAGGAGCTCACAGGCCTCCCAAGTGACGTTTCCCCATCACACAGCCTGCAGAGGGAAGGGGGGCTCTGGGGGACAGTTCCAGGAGGATGTTTCCGGCCAGAGGTTCACCTATCTAGAAAATTAAGAGAAACCCTCTGGGGTTTCTCATTGCACCTCAGCTTAGGAGCTGGAGCAGTGGAGCAGTTATGAAAGAGAGGGAGCCTGTTCCCCTTTGTACCCTTTGCTGCCCCAGGGCTGTGTGGGCATTGTTGAGTCCCCAGATAGCTTATGAGAGGGCCATTGTTACCCCAACTTTATAGGGGAGCACACTGCAGCTCAGGATGACTAGTGGCTTCCCTGGGGTCTTGTGGTTGGTGGCAGAGCCAGGTTCCAGCATGGGCCTGCTTGATGATGAAGGCCATGCCTTCTCCAAGAAGTATAGGCAGTTTTACGTGATCTTTTGAAAAAGTAAACCAGCTTAATAATGAGAAAGCCATATATTTTTGGTTGCATTTTGTTTTTTCCCCCCAAACTTACCTATTTTCCTCCCTGACCTTCTGTTTTGTCTCCACACTCCCCAAAAACCTCTCAAGCTACAACTGAGACATTCATTTTCTCCTGTAGTATCCATGTGTCAAGAAAGCAATGGGCTGTTTTGGTTTGTAGTGAAGGGTTCTAAAGAGGAATGTGTGAGGTGGTCATTTAGATGCTCATCCATTGTCTTCAACTGGGCAGAGCTGTAGCTGAAGGCAGTGGCCAGGATTAGGGAAAGGATTACTGAGACCCTGAGTCCTGGAAGAGTGTGAGGAGGGTTGCGGGTAGAGATCGAAGCAGAGGAAGTGGTGGGAGGTGTGATTTGCGAATATTCCCCTCAGTCTGTGGGTTGCCTCTTCTGTCTTCTGCTGTTAGATCGTCATAACCATTGGATGTTTCAGAGCCCCTGCTGGCTTTTCCTGGCTCTGTCAGTGCTCTCACCTCAATCACTTTTTGCCAGTTCAGTCACATTTACAAACCAGCACACACTCACAGAAGAAACAGCCAGCAAGCATGGACCTCACAGCATCCCCATCGCAGATTACGGTGATTTTTGCAGCAACCCGGTCATTTAAGTTTGTTCATCGCTGGGGATGAAGGTAGTCACAGAGCAAAGTGAAGCTGTCATGTAACCTGTCTCCCAGAGAAACTTTGCAGTCAAATTTTATTTTATTTTTTTAAAGATTATTTATGCATACAAGAACTGGGGTATATATAGGCCAGAGCTGTAGGGTGGTGAGAGGGTTCACCAGAGACAGTGGGGAGCAGAAAAGGCAGATCTACTGAAACACACTGCTGAGGGGAGCAGCGGGCGAGACAAGAGAGGTCTGCTGCACCTTGTAGGAAGTTCTCTGGCCAGGGATCGAACTCAGGCTACAGTGGCTGGCGATAGCTTCATAGTGCAGTCAAATTTTAAAGAATATTTTTTCCATTGCACTTATCATACAGGATGTTCTAAAATATTTCATGTTGTTAATTTGATAGCACTTGAGAGTTTTAATAACCCAGGATCTGAGCTTGACTTTTTAATTAGACTTGGGTTTAGGAAACAGCTTATGATAGTCTGAAATAATTACCAATATTTGTCTGTAGGCAACTCAGCTAACCGAGCGTCCAGCCTGTGTGAAGAAAGATTACTCCAACTTCATGGCGTCCCTTAACTTGCGTAACCGCTATGCAGGCGAGGTACTTCTACCACCCTTTTGTCCTCTTGCTCTGATGCCACTTGGGGGTCTGAGTGAATGTGGAGCTCATTCATCTTAGGTAGACTTGAAGGTAGGGAATCCTGGGATCATCTGCACAGTCTGGAGCATTCTTGACACTCACCACCTCTGCAAAAGCACGACTTAATGTTTGCACACTGGCTACAATGAAGTGTTTTCATTTCTGGCTTTTTCTTTTAAAGACATAGCAAATATCCATTGAGGACCATACATTATCCAAGGAAGTCAGTGAGGTATACATATTGTTATTCCAATTTTGCAGATAAACTGAAACTACCCAAATTAAGTGACTTGCTAAAGTCACACGGACAGAGCAGGATGGGGAACCACATCTGACTCCACTGAGAGAACTTTTGTCCACCGCGCCATGGCTTATCCTAGCTTGATAAATTGCTTTACTGATCTCGACTTCGGTTTCCTCATCTGTAAAACACGGAAGCTAGTCTATCATTCCAGAGGTGCCTGAAAGTCAGGGAATGGCCTGGTCTAATTTGAGGACTTGCCTTGTTGTGTTTCCCAACATTCACTTGGCATTGGCAGGAGGGACTATACTCCGCCTGGCTTTTGCTGACTCTGTGCTCCCAGCTGCTGGGATCACTCTGAAGGCCTGTTTCACATGTTTGGACTACCCTGCTGCTAGTGGGAAGTCTGTCCTTGGGGGTAGATCTGGTTTTTGGAAGGAGTCAGATGTCCTGTGTAAACAAGAGAGTACCACTCTTACTTGGGTAGTTTTAAAAATAGACTGATCTTGTTTGAGTCAGTATTTGACTCTGGGGAAACTTTATTCAGCCCCTGCTCTTGCATTCCTGCCAGGAGGCAGTCCCTGGGGTTCAGTACTGGAATAGAAAGATGATAAGACCAGGTCCCTGCCCCCAAGGACTGTTGACAGTGGTGGGAAGAGAGTACCTATGATATGAGCAGTGGTAGCATTGTTAAAATGAGCTGTCACCACCTGCATGTATAAGCTCAAGTTTGGGACAGTGAAGCACCTGCTAGTCCTACCTCGATCATGGTCAGGTGGCTGTCAGGGCCTCACCTATGTACTTGGATTACATGTACCTATGCTGATATGTCCTTCTTGCAGGTGTATGGAATGATTCGATTCTCAGATGCCACAGGCCAAATATCTGACCTAAACAAAATGATGGTTCAGGAGCTGAACAGAGCATTAGATCTTAGTAATCCTCAGCATTACACACAGGCCATGTTCAAACTGACGGCGATGCTAATCAGCAGCAAAGGTAAAGCCAGGCACTGGGAACTCTCGGCCTGTTTAACAAGCTCCTTGGGGAGCTGGAGTTCTGGCTGAAGAAAAAGATAGAGCTCCCCCAGTGGAGATCTCTGTGGTGCCTCTGGTGGGTGGAATTAAATAAAAGGCCATTGTTGACCCAGCTGGTGCTCACTGCCATGGTGATTCTTGGAGACCCTGGTTCAGCCCATGTTCCAACAGCCTCTGAACAGTGTGTGTTTGGTTCTAGATTGTGACCCACAACTCCTCCACCATCTGTGTTGGGGCCCCCTCCGGATGTTCAATGAACATGGCATGGAGACTGCCCTGGCCTGCTGGGAGTGGCTTCTGGCCGGCAAGAATGGAGTGGAAGTACCGGTAAGACACTAGCCATGTCAGCTTCTGAGGACTGGATAGGGTAAGAGATGGCAAGTCCCTGCCTTCAGCTGGCGAGCTTGGAGATCCCAGGCACACCCCTTCCCACCCCACCCCCACCCGTCTCTGGCAGCCTCAGTTTTCTTATGTACAAAGTAATTTCTGACTGCAGGACTATCTTAGGCCTGGAGGGATTATGTTAAAAGTATCCCAGCAGTACCTAGATGCTATTATTTCTCAAATAACTTGGTAGTGGGAGCCATTTCTTTGGCAGAAGACACTGTCCATTAAATACCCTGTCCACTACTGAAGTGATTGGAAACAGTTGTTTGTTCACAGTCACGTTTCTCTTGACCTACGGGTTTCGGGAGGGGCACCCTTTCCTCTGTCTGTTTCTGAAGTTAGCACTGGAGAAGGCCCACAGGGAATGCTGTATACTTCCTTTTAGCTGATTGGAATAATTTTATTTTCCAGAACCTAATCATACTCCTGATAATGGAATTTGACATGTTTTTTGGTCAGTTGGGATAAGTGGTCAAAAAGAATTTTTCTTGTCCACTGAGGAAAATTGGAATGTTTTCAAAGATGGGATTAGAATGCTCCAGGCAGGTGCTGGTGGCAGTAATCATTACTTTCTCACATTTGCATGGTATGTTATAACTGGATGGAGTCTGTGTTCAGCATAGTATTTAGAGTTTGAAGAGATCTTACATCAGTAGATGCCTGTGGAAGATTACCTAATCAGGGAGAGGTGCTTGCCCCTGCCTATCAGGAGAGGAAATACTTGGGGCCCTGGTACACCAGTAGTTCCTGGACCCTCTTTATGTGGAATTAAAGTGGGCACTGGTCATTGTGCTGGTCATTCTCTTCAGAGAGGCTGTGGCAGGACCTATGGGAGCAGTGAATACAGTCTGCTGTTGGGGTGACAGCTTTTATTGCTGGGGTAGGGCAGAAGCCATGCACCATTATTGCTGTCATTGCCCATTTTTCTCCCTGTCAACCTTTATGTTTTATTTTCATCCTTTTCTACTTTTGCATGTGTTCTATACCTAATAATACTGTTATTTCTGTTCTAAAAGTCAAGAGGATTTTTTTAAAGCTTTATAAATTTATCCAATTATTTTTCCTTTCTAGTTCTCCAAGTCTTCTGTAGATATAAATTTGCCATCATTCTCTTCAGCCTAAAGCATTTCCTGTAGAGCAGCAGGTCTGTTGTAATAAGCTTTAGTACACCTTCATTTTTTAATACCTACTGATATTTTTCCTGAGTATAGATCCTGGGTTGACTGTTATTTTGCAGCTTTTTACTTATTGAATGTATCTTCTATTATCTGTTGTCTTGCTTGTTTGTGAAGGAGAAGTCAGCTGTCATTTGTATCATTGTTTCTCAGTATGTGCTATTGTTCTCTTTTGGCTTTTATGATGTTTCTCTTTATCTTCCATTTTTTGTAGCTTGACTATGATGTGCTTGGGCATGGTTTTCTGTTGGGCTTCATTGAACTTAAATTTAGAGATTTAGGGGTTTTATCAGGCTGGGAAATTTTTTTCTTTTTTTTATTGTTATTGGTTCATCTATATTCCTGTTGTAAGTGAGACCATTCAATATTTTTCTCTTTCTTTCTGGCTTATTTTGCTGAGCATGATCCCTTCTAGTTCCATCCATGTTGCTGCGAATTGCATATGTTTATCTTTTTTGAATACTGAATAGTATTCCATTGTCTATATGTACCACATCTTCTTGATCCAGCCATCTATTTTTGGGCATCTGGATTGTTTACATACCTTAGCTATTGTAAACAGTTCTGCAATAAACATATGGGTGCATGTATCCTTTTGGATTATTGTTTTTATGTCCTTTGGGTAGATTCCCAGGAGTGATATTGCTGGGTCATATGGAAGCTCCACTTTTAGCAGTTTGAGGAATTGCCATACAGCTTTGATAGAGGTTGGACCAGTTTGCAATCCCACCAGCAGTGTAGAAGAGTTCCTTTTTCTCCACATCGTCGCCAGCATTTGTTGTTGCCTGTATTTTTAATATGCGCCATTCTCACTGGTGTGAGGTGGTATCTCATTGTGGTTTTGATATGCATTTCCCTGATGATGAGTGATGTTGAACGTTTTTTCATGTACCTGTTGGCCATTTGCTTTTCTTCTTTGGAGAAGTGTCTTTTTAGCTCTCTGCCCAATTTTTGACTGGGTTGTTGACTTTGTTTTTGTTGAGTTGTGTGAGCTCCTTGTAGATTTTTGTTATCAGTCCTTTATCAGTTGTATTGTATGCAAAGCTCTTCTTCCAATTAGTAGGGTGTCTGTTAGTTTTGGTTAATGTCTCTTTTGCTGTACAGAAGCTTTTTATTTTGATGTAATCCCAGCTTTTAATTTTGTCCTTCACTTCCTTCGCTTTGGGGGATGTGTCTTTCAAGATTTTGCTGAGATGTATGTCGTGTAGAGTTTTGCCTATATTTTATCCTATAAATTTTATGGTTTCAGGTCTTACATCCAGCTCTTATCCATTTTTAGTTGGCTTTTGTGCATGGTGTGAGGTAGTAGTCTAGCTTCATTTTTTTGCATGTAGCAGTCCAGTTTTCCCAATACCATTTATTGAATAGGCTGTCCTTATTCCACTGCATTTTCTTTGCTTCTTTGTCAAAGATTAGTTGTCCATAGATGTGTGGCTTTATTTCTGGGTTTTATATTCAGTTCCATTGGTCTTTGTGTCGTGTTTGTTCCAGTACCATTATTACGGCTCTATAGTATAGTTTGAAATCAGGGCAAACTAGGAAATTTTTAGTATAATATTTCTTTAAATATTTTTTCCCCATTCTTCTCATTTTGGGATTTCATTTTCACAAATACTGATGACTTGATATTGTCCTATAGGTCATTGGCATTCTCATCATTGTCTCTTTTTCCCTCTAACTCTTTCATCTTCATTCACTTTATTTGGCCTGTCTTCCATTTCACTGACATTTCTGATGCCTCATTTGTTATTTTAAACCATCACATTTTATTTCAGATCTTACAATTCTCAGAACTAGGATTTCTCTTTCTTATATAATAATGTGTAGTTTTCTGCTGAAATTCTCTGTATCTCTATATTTCAACAAAATATAATATTGGGAGAGGGAGTCATGGAAGGATTTTCCTGACAGGCAAATTGCTGTTTCATTTGGGCCTTTCAGACTGTGTTCTGTCCTTCTTGCCCCTCTGTCACCAATAGCTAGGCTGGCCTCAGGTCTCTGGACCTTTGGCAGGCCTCATTCACCTACTTGTACTAGATCCAGCACTGGCCCATGAGCTGTCCATGATCTCATTCACTGCTTCTAAACCCTCTCTGGAAATCAGAGATTTCATTCACCACTCCCCAGTGTTTGGAAAGAGATGTGTGCATGTAGTTTTGTTTTGCTTTTTTGTTTTTTTGTTTTTTTAATAGCCACCTCTTTTTTGCTGTTAGCTTGGAACTGAAGGCTGTCTGTTTTCTCTTACTTTTCATCTCTGCCTCTGCATGTGCCTGCTCTCTGACCCCAGCAATGTCTGAGAAACCTTTCAACTTTTGCTTCTGTGTCTTTTGTATTCTTGGATTCTGGTCTTTTAATTTAAAGTTGGAAGGAATGAGCATAATAAGAAAGCCAAAAATTATCCATAACCCCCAACTTCAGAGGCAATTGCTGATGACATCTTGCTGGTTTGGACTTTCATGGGGAGATAAATAGTTAGCAAGTTTATTGGTCTCACCTCTGCATGAAAACACCCCTTATGAATATTCTTTATTTCCTTTATTCCACTAAGATGAAAAGAACTTGATGTCTTAGTTTGGTGCTCAAGTTCATATGATGGGCCTCACACTGGCCCAAACCTATCTGTCTTCTAGTCTCTATAAATGCCAACTTCTCCTTCCCTCTCCTTGGACAAAATCTTAAAGCCATTTCTGACCTCCTCCCCCTTTTTGCATTTCCCACAAATGATCCTCAGAAAATCCTCTCAAATTTGCCTTATTCCTTCAAAGTACATCTGGAATCTGACTACTTCCCAACAGCTTTTGTAATTTTTTTTAAGATTTATTTATTTATACATACAAGCTGGGATACAGGCCAGAGGCGCGGGGCGGCGAGAGGGTTCACCAGAGACAGAATGGGGAGCAGAACAGGCAGATCAGAAATACACTGCTGAGGGGAGCAGTGGGCAGGCAGGAGAGGTCTGCCGCACCATGTGGGATTCTCCCCTGCTGGGTGTCGAACTCGTATCGTGTAGCGCCGCCAACAGCTCCACAGTGCAGCACTCAACTGCTGCGCCACCTGGGAGGCCCCCAACTGCTTTTGGCCCCAGCCTCCTCCTCTCTCATGGACTAGGGAGGCAGCCAATGACCCTGTTGTTCCTTCCCCCACCCCCATCCCCACTCCTGTACCTCCACACGGTACAGGTCATACAACAGGTCAAATCAGGTCCCTCCTGTGCTGCAGACCTGTCAGTGCCACCATCTGCTTACTCAGAGTAGAGGGCAGACTTGCTTCTGTGACTTGAAGGCCATCTACAACCTTGACTTCTCGCCTCTTCTCTCCTTGCTTGCCCTGCCATAGGTTGACCAGGACGCCTGTTGCCCCTGCCTACTGGGCATGTTTGTGCTTTAGACTATTCCCTCTCCTAGCAGTGCCACATGCTTCACTCCTGTGTTTCCTCCAGGGCTTATTTTAGCTCTTCCCGCCACCCCCCAGCTTCCCTGGTCACCCTACATAAATGTCACACATGCTCACATTCATTCTTTCAAGCTGCTCATGACAGTATTCTCTTATCAGTGATCAGCGTCCATGTCTAAAGCTTGATTCTCTTGTTATTTGTGACCCTGCAGTAGACCACATGGTTGTGTTTGTCTGTTCACGCTCCATTCCCACATCACTCAGGCCCTGGCCAGGAAGAAGTAATCAGGACATCAGGATATTCTGGTCGAACAAACAAGTGGGTGCATGGCCTTGGCTGTGGCTCATCAGCTCTGACAGCCTGTTGTTTCTACCTCTACTGTGAGACTCTTTTGGGGTGGATGGGGTCAAACTGAGTGGCTGGCTATGTTAGCAGCCTCCCCACTGTCCCCCTCACCTGGCCCAGTGGTGATTGCTTGCTCTACTAGGCTTCCAGGTTATTCCTCAGATGCAGTTTGGCTGCAGAAAACAAAAACCAGGAACAGTGCCTTAACCATCAGGGGTTCATCCTGCTGATGTGGGTAGGTAGTCAAGAGCAATTCTGCCTTCTATGGCATGTGAGCTTTGTCCTCTTTCAGGGCCTCCAAATGGCTTCTGTTCCTCCAGGCAGGAAGGAGGGCAGAGGGTGAAAGACCAGTACTAGCTGCCCTGACCCTGACCTTCTCCACAGGCCCTTACCCACTTGATACCTCCCTGATACTCATGCTAATGAGCACCTGTGGCCATACCAGTTAGCAGAGTCCGGGGTGAAGGCACTTGTGACTAACCAAACAGCCCAAACAAAGCCAGGAGGAAGGAAAGAGGGACGGATGCTGGGCAGGGGCCAGAGCATCCACCTCATGCACCAAGCTCTACTTGCCGCCTCTCTGCAGGATTGCCTGGACACACTTGAAGGAGCTGCCTGGTGTTGACAGGGGCAGAAACACTTACTGACCTGGCTCACATATGCTCCCTCCTGCCTGACACGTGTATAAAAGCACCTGTAAACTCTGGGTACTTTCCAAATGTAAACTGGTATCACATTACTCTACAGCATCCATGCATCTTTAGGCCACCACTCTGCTCCACCTAACCCCTCAGGAAAGGGGGCTCAAATGAGTCTGACTGAGGAGCAAACAGCATCCCCATCTAACCACTTGGCCCAGTGGTGGTTGCACAACCCCACTCAGCTGCCAGGTTATTCCCCAGACCTGGTTAGCAGGATGAAGGTAGTATGCAGGGGCCATGTGGGTTGGAACTGGGTTCTAGAGCCAGAATTCACTCCCGCTCTTGTCAGCAAGGAGGCTCCAAGTAGGCAGCCTTGCCTCCAGAACCTCAGGTGGCTTTCAGCATTGTTAGGGAGCTTCTGCCAGGTAGTGTCTATGAAGGGCCCACACAGCACTGGGCACCTCACAGGCGTGCCAGCACCATAAAGTGGGACACATTGAATTTGGCCTGGTAATATTTTAAGGATGGGCTTCTTGGGAAAAGGGCATGAAGGTGGGTTCATGGATGATCTTAACCTTTTTCTTCATGCTTTCCTAGGTTTTTGAAATTTTATTCAGTGAATATATAGCAATTCACAATTTAGAAAGACTAAGCACCTTCTGTGCTTCACAGAGGCGCTAACAGTCACTGTGTGTTTGTAGTTCATGCGGGAGATGTCAGGGGCCTGGCAGATGACAGTGGAGCAGAAGTTTGGCCTGTTTTCTGCGGAAATAAAGGAAGCTGACCCCCTGGCAGCATCGGAAGCAAGTCAGCCCAAGCCCTGTGCCCCCGAAGTGACACCTCACTATATTTGGATTGATGTATGTTCCTCACCCCGACTGTTCTCCTGTTCTAGTTTTAGGGGTGGGACTCCGAGACTGGTGGCCCAATAAGCAGGGGTTCCAGGTTTTAAGAATGTTTTGCTCGAGGGGAGGAGGGAAATTACTGTTCCAGCCTTATCTCTGGGCCCTTACAGCTTGCCCCCTCACCTTCCCCCTGCCCCCATCAGCCCTCTTATTGGCCTGGAACCTTCTCAGCTGGCCGCAGTGATGGCTCTGTGGGTAAGCTAGCTGGGTGCCAGCTTGTCAGCATGTTCTCCTTCCCACTTAGTTCCTGGTGCAGCGATTTGAGATTGCCAAGTACTGCAGCTCTGACCAAGTGGAGATCTTCTCCAGCCTACTGCAGCGCTCCATGTCCCTGAACATCGGTGGGGCCAAAGGGAGCATGAACCGGCATGTGGCGGCCATCGGGCCCCGATTCAAGTGAGGAGCTCTCCTCCAGGGAGGGGTTATCTGAGTCACTGGCACCAGGGGCTCTCCCCATGGGACTTGCCTGTAGTTGGTTGTTTTTCACCAGAAACTGTCCCCAGTACATGCACATCTCCCTGAGGAGATCTTTACACCAGTGATTTAACCTACTGTGCCTTCCAGGGCTGGGGAAATTGGGCAGCATGTTGTCCACCTCAGGGAATATCCCCACTGATGGGCCGGGGGCAGCCAAATATTGGGCGGGAGTGCATGGCAGCAAAATGTGGTCACCATTCTGGTGACATAGTGGTAAGTAAAAAACAACAGGTGGTGTGGCAGAGTTCAAGCATTCCAAGCTCAGGCTGGGGAATCAGTAGTGACCTTGGGCAGGTCATTTTACCTAAATTGTTCACAGGAAACTTCTGGTTATGCTTACTGCATGTCAAGTCCTATGCAAAACACCAGCCGTACCCTCCCGGTGGGGTATGTGTGGCATGGTGGGGGACCCCAAGCCAGGTGCTATTTAGTTAGACACACTCCACATGCAGCAGAAGGGGCCAGCTGGGCCTGCAGGTGCCTGGGTAGTCAGATGGAAGAGGCATGAGGGGCCCTGGCAAAGCTGTGCCTCCTCCTGCCAATGCTTCTTCCCCTGAGCTGAACCCATGTTCTTCCAGCCTACTGGGCTCCCCCTGACTGGCTTCTCAACAACTGTGGAGATAGCCTAGTTCTCTTTTTCCTTAGTTTCCAATCTTTCAGCACCTATACTTTTATCAAATGTAGTGATAATGAGTTACTAGAAAAGGACTTACCCATGATAGCAACATGAAATTGCTAAGAATTGTGAATTGGGGAGGGTGTGAACAATGAATTGTGGAGGATGTGGAAATGTACGGCTGCTCCCCGTAGGAACTGTACTGACCTGTCATAGACCAATATCATCTGTAGATACCTGTTGAGTAGCCCTGACCCAGCAGAAAGTAGTGGAAAGCAGGTGCTTAGTAAAACTTTTTTTTTCCTAAAGATTTATTTATTTATACATACAAGCTGGGGTACAGGCCAGAGGCGTGGGGCGGTGAGAGGGTTCACCAGAGACAGAGTGGGGAGCAGAACAGGCAGATCAGAAATACGCTGCTGAGGGGAGCAGCGGGCGAGGCAGGAGAGGTCTGCCGCACCATGTGGGATTCTCCCTGGCTGGGCTTCGAACTCGCATCGCGCGCTGCTGACAGCTCCACAGCGCAGCGCTCAACCGCTGCACCACCAGGGAGGCCAGGTGCTTAGTAAACCTTTTAATTTAATTCACTATTGTACTTTCACAGCACCCATAAATCATTGTGCCTCAGGAAGCAGTTTATAGTTTGTTGAGCTGAAGCTTCTGGCCAAGGCTGGTTAGCACAAAAATTGTTCATTTTCTCCCCAACGAAAGTGAAAGTTTCAAAAAAAAAAACTTTCCTGAGATAATCAGATACAGTGAATTTGTCAATTGTAAATCTGACTGATACTACGATCCTGGCGCTCTGTCATCTGGAAACGCTCTGAGCTCAGGGTCAAAGTGGTTTGCACAGGAGACCAGGACCTCTTAGATCCCACCCGAGGCCAGGCTTCTTCCCTTGCCCAGGCCAGGGTGCCTCTAACTCAGCTCTCTGCTGCGCTCTCGTGTAGGCTGCTGACCCTGGGACTGGCCCTCTTGCATGCTGACGTCGTTCCAAATGCAACCATCCGCAATGTGCTCCGAGAGAAGATCTACTCCACTGCCTTTGACTACTTCAGGTACTCCCCCAGGGGTACTGTGCACATGTCCAGCAGCAGCCCGGCATCGCTAGGGCCTCTGAGAAGTCACAGGAGGAAACAGTTTGCCTGGTTTATGCCTCCCCCTGCTGGATTTGAGTATCCTCAACCCTGTGTGGTATTTCTGTGTGTGTACTTAGAGCTAGCATCCCTACAGGAAATACACATCTTCCTTCATATAACTTGGTTTAAGACATTAAGTTAATCCCCTTTAACTTTCATGTTCACATGAATGGTTACTGTGTGAAGAATTTTAAATACTGTTGCCTGGTGCTTTGCAAGTGTAGCTGTTGTTACATAGAGCAGCTGCAGTTGCATGATCTGCCATGTGCACACTGTTTAGCCTGGAGCTGTAGATGCTCCTGAACACAGTGGTAAGGTAGTCATGGGAGGACTCTGTAAATCATACTTTCTCATGCGATTAGGGAGATTGTTGCTGCCAATGATCAGCTCTGAACTAACCTCTTGTCATTGTCAGACTATTCATGTCACCTCTCACTGCTTTATATGTGGCTAACTTCTAGTCCTGATTCCAGGTACTCTACTCAACTCTTGTCCTCTTGTGTTTGTTTGAAGTTGTCCCCCAAAGTTCCCTACTCAAGGTGAAAAAAGGCTGCGTGAAGACATAAGCATAATGATTAAATTTTGGACTGCTATGTTCTCAGATAAGAAGTACCTCACCGCCAGCCAGCTTGTTCCCCCAGGTGAGAATTGTCCTTGAAGTACAGCTTTTCACAGGTGGTGGGATGAAGGCAGTGGGGTGGAGAGGACAGAGGTGCATGGAGGCCAGCCCTGAAGGAATTGGGTCAGAAGAGTAATTGGGGCCCCATTGAGTCCTGGCCTCAGCCATGCTGCATGGTCGTTGGAGGCCTAAAACCTGCCTGGTTGCCACCTCTCCTCTGACCCATGTTGAGGAACATGAAGCACGCACCATTAAGTTTAATTCCTCCCAGTTCACAAGCACCTACTACACGTCTGACACTGTCTGATGGCCCAAATTGCACTAAGACTGGTGTGGCAAGATGAGTAAGACATAGTGCATTGTCATCTGGTAGGAGACAATCAGATGGACAGATAATTTCAGCATGAGGGGACTTGGCAGCATGGCTCAAGGTCAGACACTTGGCCCACTGGAGTTGGACAAGCAGGGATGGTTTTCTGGAAGAGGTGACTTCAGCTTGGAGGGTACATAGGGAAGAGAACAGGTGAGGAAAAGGCACTGAAGTATAAACAGGTGGCTCACCTGCAAAAGAGAAAATGATGTTCTCATCTGTCTAAGCACATAGATTTTAAACCACAAATCAGAGCTGAGCAGATCCATAGCTGACAACCTCACTACCAGGAAAAGCAAAGAAAAACGGAAAAGCTGGCTGGCACAAAGATTCTCTCTTGATTTCCTGACTCAGAACAGGGCAAACCCCTTATCTGCCACCAGGTACTTGGCCATCACTGTGTTAAAGGACAGCATGGTGCTAGAGACCAGATTACTGTTGTCACATATTAAGATGATCGACCACACCTGTTTGTTTTATTCCGTTCTAAAGGATAGGAACAAAAAAATAGTTTTTATGAAACTTTCCATCTAGAATGGTTATATAAAGAACTTCCCAGGGTTTGTTTTGCAAAGCACTCATCAACCTTCTCTCTCCCTCCCTGCCCCTACATTCAGGCTCTGTGAAAAGTCCTTCTCCATCAGTTCTTAAACTCTAGAAAGTGCCTACTCTCCCCTTATTGCCTTCCTTCTGGTGGAAATCCAGGTGCTGCGTTTTAGAAGCAATAATGTGTTTGCCCACAGATAATCAAGACACCCGGAGCAATCTGGATATAACAGTTGGCTCTCGCCAACAGGCCACACAAGGCTGGATCAACACCTACCCCCTGTCCAGTGGCATGTCGACCATCTCCAAGAAGTCAGGTTCGCTGGAGATTTACTGATCAGTCCCTCAGGTCTGAGTTGCCATCTTGGCAAGCAGACCACTGAAAGACAGCTTTCTCAGGGTTCTAGAAAGGGTAGGCCAGTGACTTCTGAAGAACACACTTGTGCCATCTCTTTACTTCCCAGGCATGTCTAAGAAAACCAACCGGGGCTCCCAGCTGCACAAGTATTACATGAAGCGCCGGACGCTGCTGCTGTCCCTACTGGTAAGCCCTTGGGTACTACTCCACCCACCTTGTACCCACAGCCCCTGGGGAGTAGATTGGCATGGGGCTCACACAGAAAGCACATCACTATCTGTCTCATCTTGCCAGGCCACTGAGATTGAGCGTCTCATCACATGGTACAACCCACTGTCAGCCCCAGAACTGGAGCTGGACCAGGCTGGAGAGAACAGTGTGGCCAACTGGAGGTCTAAGTACATCAGCCTGAGTGAGAAGCAATGGAAGGACAATGTGAACCTTGCCTGGAGCATCTCTCCATACCTGGCCGTGCAGCTGCCAGCCAGGTGGGCCCTGGTCACATCTGCCTGATGAGAGCCTTGCCAAGGCAGTACCAAGGCACCGGAATGGAGAGGGGTGTGGTGTGGTCACTTCCAAGGATGGTAGAGGCAATTTTAGGGGTTCATCCTTTGCCCCAGATACTCACCTAATCCTTCTGTGCAGTACATAGCATAGACTCCTGCCTGGGGTGCTTAGCACCCCAGTGGCCAAAGAGGTGACATTAGGGCACATTCAGGGCCTGATACAATTTGAGGAGGGAAGGAAGCACATGGAGGCTGTCCTGCAGGAAGGTGGACTTGGGAAATGTTTGGTTTGTTCCATAATTCATCTTTCACTGGTACTCAGAGGCAGTGATAGGCAGTAGAGTGTTCTATGAACTCTCTTCCATTGAGAGTTCTTACAATGACAGGACTCTTTGACCACTGGTAGCTATATTAGAGCTATATTAGAGGCCCCATTGTGCTAAATTCCAACAAAGTGATTACATTTGACCTGTATGAATCCACCCACGACAGACATTTCTTCTCTGTGAGCCTCTACTTGCCTACTTACTACTTTGTCTTTTTGGTCCTAATTCAGTCCTATGTATTAGGGCCACAACCTAGTTCTACTGCATTGTTTTTAAAGCAGTGCTTAACAGTCTACCTTGCCTGAGCCTGGGCAATAATGCCTGAAAACTTTCACCCACCCTCCCTCCATCTTAGGTCCCTTCTGACTGGGAGAAGGAGATATTCTGAAGGCAAGGACTATAATGGGAGGGGTCCCTTGAATGGTGAATGTAGGATTCCTTTTTTAGACAGTTGCAGCATTTTATCATATCTCATCATAATGCTTTTTACTGTAAAAGCTCATCTTTGCAGTTAACAGTATGTCAGTAGGATAGAACATTTAGATCTCACTTGGCACTGATCTGCACTCCTTCCCATCAGTGTTCCCTCTGGCTTCCCCTTTTTCATGGAGATGGGAGACCTTGTTTCTGCCAATGAGGTCACCTCCCCACACCCTCTGTCCATCATAGGTTTAAGAACACAGAAGCCATTGGCAATGAAGTAACCCGTCTAGTTCGGTTGGACCCAGGAGCTGTTAGCGATGTCCCTGAGGCTATCAAGGTAGGTCATGTGCACTGGGCCCGAGTTCAAACTAGTCAGTAACAGACCCGCCTCCAGGAATGCATGGAAACAAGGAATGTGACAAAAACTGGTGACCTCGGTGGCATAATGATTTTTTTTTCTAATTTCCTGCATTCTACTCTTACTGAGCACTTATGTTTATACTAGAAGAAAATTGAATGTACTTAATCCTAATTGAAACGGTGTTTCATGAAACACATCAGGAGCTTTTTTCCATCTTGTTATAATGTTTTGTAAACATCATTTTTGGGTGCCATTTTTCTGATGTGGGATGGGGCTAAGTGTTTCCAGAGGAGCCATAAGGACTGCCTGAGTCAGACCCTCTCACTGCTTCCTTCCCAGTTCCTGGTCACCTGGCACACCATCGATGCCGATGCACCAGAGCTCAGCCACGTGCTGTGCTGGGCTCCCGCAGACCCACCCACAGGCCTCTCCTACTTCTCCAGCATGTACCCACCACATCCGCTCACTGCGCAGTACGGGGTGAAAGTCCTGAGGTCCTTCCCTCCGGTGAGCCTAAGCGCTGCCTCAGTTGGCCTCGGTGGGATTCCAGAAGCATTGAGGTAGAGAGACAAAGGTAGGGTCTCAGCACAAATCCAGATGTGTTCTAACTAGAACAAGCTATTATTCCCCATCTCCGTTCAAGTAGTCTAAGATAGATTACTTCTAATTGAGATGTGTTTACTATTTATACTTGTTTTTGAACTTTCATTAGGTGTTTGAGGTTAAAAAGGAAGTTTACTTGAGTTTGGTTCCAGTTATGGCCCTATGGGCATGTTGTCCAGCCTCGGGTCACTAGGAAGCTAAAGCCACAGTGACAGCAGGTAGTGTAGGCAGTCCTCCAGTCTGATGCCCCGCAGCCCCAGCCCACGGATCTGCTGTAAACTGAGCCATCGTGCGCCTATGAGCAGGGTCCCGACAGTGATCCTTCCCCGCTCTACGTAGGTGTGGGAGTCTCATTCCTTCTTTTTTTCACTTACCCTGAGTTTCTAGTCATTGACACTTTCCTTCTGTCCTTTGGGCTTTCCCTGGTTCTCCGTTGCCTCTTGTGGTGCGAAAGAGGACTATGTCCTGTGGACTGAGTGACAGCAGGACCATTCCCAGGTTGGGGTGTGCCCTGGGGCTTGTGTCTGTGATGAGTTGTTCTCATCTTTCCCAGAGGCAAGGAATTGTCCTCTCTCCTAGAGGTCATAGTCATTTCTTTTTGCAGGATGCCATCCTGTTCTACATCCCCCAGATTGTGCAGGCCCTCAGGTATGACAAGGTAAGGCTGTGCCAACACATGCTGCTCTTCCCTTTGCTCTGAGAGCTGTGCTAGGGAGTTGGGGGGATGGGGTCATTGTCTTTTTACTCTTTAGGCCTAGCCCACAGAAGGAGGGGAGTTAGAGCAGGCACTGAGGACCTCGTCAGTGGTGGCCACCAGGAAAGCCGTGCTGCCCTCGCATGCTCAGTGCTGTGTGCTTTGCATGGGCAGGCCAGGGTGGGCTGCAGGAGTGTGCAGAGGCTAGTGTGTAGAGATACATGTAAGCTGTGGTTTGTTTAATTTTGGGCTGTTTTTCATAAGCTGCTTTTTAAAAAATTCCTTATTTTTCTTCCTCCTTTTTAAAACAGTGAGTTAATTCCTTAACATTTTCTAAGTTGACCAATGAATTTTTCTTTTTGCCCCCAAGTAGTATATATATATATATATATATGGGTTTTAACATGTTTTATGTGTATCAGGGTCGCTACAGTTATTTCGATGTCTGTCTTTCTGACTACTAGGAATCCCCTGATTGTCTATTCTCTGATCTTCAGTCTTTGATAGGTTTCTTGTCTTCTAGAAGAACAAGATATTCTAGGCTCTTGTTCTTTCTCTGCCTCAGACCCGAAATCACCAGTTTTCCAAGGAAATTTGTTTCATTTTAGTGAGAAATGGTATTGAGATACCCTAATGTGAATGCTAAGAATGCTCACTACCTTTGAGTTGGTTGCTGTTTCTAGGCTTTTATGGTAGATAGAGCTTAAAACTTTCTTTTTAAAGAAAAAAAAACTTTATGAGATTTTAATGATTTTTTTTATATATAATATATATTTTTATTGTTATTTATATCATTTACATTTTGTATTCCACTTGGGTAACCCACCACCAATTCACCCGTGATCCATCTCCGTGGTCCCTTGTGTCCTTTTCTACTCCATTTTGTGCCCTTATCCTCTCCCTCCCCCCACCCCCCAAGTGTCTCTCTCCTATTTGGTTTCCCTATAGTCCTGTTATAAGTGAAACCATTCGATATTTTTCTCTTTGTTTCTGGCTTGTTTCGCTGAGTATGATCCCCTCTAATTCCATCCATGTCGCTGCAAATTGCATGTGTTTATCTTCTTTGAATGCTGAATAGTATTGCATTGTGTATCTGTACCACATCTTCTTGATCCAGTCATCTATTTTTGGACATCTGGGTTGCTTCCATACCTTTGCTATTGTGAACAGTGCCGCAATGAACGTACGGGTGCATGTATCCTTTTGGATTAGTGTTTTTGTGTCCTTTGGGTAGATTCCCAAAAGTGGGATTGCTGGGTCGTATGGAAGCTCCATGTTGAGCAGTTTGAGGAATCGCCATACAGCTTTCCATAGTGGTTGGACCAGTTCACATTCCCACCAGCAGTGTAGAAGAGTTCCTTTTTCTCCACATCCTTTCCAGCATTTGTTGTTGCCTGTATTTTTAATGTGTGCCAGGTGTGAGGTGGTATCTCATAGTGGTTTTGATTTGCATTTCCTTGATAATAAGTGATATTGAGCATTTTTTCATGTATCTGTTGGCCACTTGTTTTTCTTCTTTGGAGAAGTGCCTTTTGAGCTCTTCTGCCCATTTTTTGAAGGGGTTATTGGTTCTGTTTTTGTTGAGTTGTGTGAGTTCCTTGTAAATTTTTGTTATCAGTCCTTTATCAGATGTATTGTGTGCAAAGATCTTTTCCCAGTTGGTAGGGAGTCTGTTTGTTTGTTTTGGTTAATGTCTCTTTTGCTGTACAGAAGCTTTTTATTTTCTAATTCAAATGTAGGATTTCTTTATTTGGTTTCTTTATTTGGTTTTATATTTGAATCTCTTTACACTAAAAATATTGGTTCCCAGTAACATTAACTTATTACCTTTGTGCTTTATCCTAGTAGATATGTAAAATATATAGTAGCTAAAAAATGCCAATGCCAGTATTATTATTCATAGTATGATTACTGAAAATTGATACTGTTAGGGACATAACTATGTTAAAGTCACTTGAAATGATTGTCCTGTGTGGTGATACCAACTCAGGACTCAGCTAGCTTCATTGGTTTCTATCTTGCTTCCCATTTTTAGGAATTTTTTAAAAGTCTAAGCTTGAAGGGATGCCCACATACTTTTTCAAAAAGGAAAACGGGGAAGGGGGCATGATAGACTATGGTGGTGGACTTTGGGTCCCTTGGTGGTGGGTGCACTGTGCTAACAACCCCTGATGGAGCGGATTCTATACTTCTAAAATGCAAACAATGTAAACCAACATTTCCCTGATAAAAAACTTTTTAAATGAAAAGAATAAACCAGGACTGATGAAAGTGGCAGGGGAGGGAACAGACAGGATTAAAGTGACTATATGTAGAATTTCTGTCTTTAGAACTATGTTACTGTTTTCATAATTATAAAGCAAACATTTAAACAAACTACAAGTCGATTGCTTTGTAGTTTATCTTTAGAGCCATTTGCTGGGTTAGAATTGGGAAACCCATGTGATGAGTTATTTGACTTGTTTGGAAATAGAAGTCTAAGATTGTTAGTAGTATTAATTATTATATATGCTAAAGATATGTAGTATGACATGTAACAGATTTTATTTTTTTTATTTATTTATTTTTTATTAAGAATTTTTATTTATTTATGTATACAAGCTGGGGTACAGGCCAGAGGCGCGGGGCGGCGAGAGGGTTCACCAGAGACAGAGTGGGGAGTAGAACAGGCAGATCAGAGATACACTGCTGAGGAGAGCAGCGGGCGAGGCAGGAGGGGTCTGCCGCACCATGTGGGATTCTCCCCGGCTGGGTGTCGAACTGGCATCTCCCGCAGCCAGCAGCTCCACAGCGCAGCGCCCAACCGCTGCGCCACCAGGGAGGCCCGACATGTAACAGATTTTAAATTTCCACACAGCTATTTGTTTTTTTTTTAATATATATTTTTATTGTTATTTATGTCTTTTACATTTTGTATTCCCCTTGGGTAGCCCACTACCAGTTCACCCATGATCCATCTCCATGGTCCCTTGTGTTCTTTTCTATTACATTTTGTGCCCTTTTCCTTCCCTCCCCCCGCCTCCCCGCCCCCCGCTGATTGTCTCTCTCCTATTTGGTTTCCTTATAGTCCTGTTATAAGTGAAACCATTTGATATTTTTCTTTTTCTTTTTCTTTCTGGCTTATTTCACTGAGTATGATCCCTTCTAATTCCATCCATGTTGCTGCAAATTGCATGTGTTTATCTTCTTTCCATGCAGAATAATATTCCATTGTGTATATGTACCCTATCTTCTTGATCCAGTCATCTATTTTTGGACATCTGGGTTG
>PVIJ01010366.1:30882-60743 GCA_004024925.1 Scalopus aquaticus
ATTTTTGGACATCTGGGTTCCTTCCATACCTTTGCTATTGTGAACAGTGCCGCAATGAACATACGTGTGCATGTATCCTTTCGGATTAGTGTTTTTGTGTCCTTTGGGTGAATTCCCAAAAGTGGGATTGCTGGGTCGTATGGAAGCTCCATGTTTAGCAGTTTGAGGAATCGCCATACAGCTTTCCATAGTGGTTGGACCAGTTCACATTCCCACTAGCAGTGTAGAAGAGTTCCTTTTTCTCCACATCCTTTCCAGCATTTGTTGTTGCCTGTATTTTTAATGTGTGCCAGCCTCACACTCACAGGTGTGAAGTGGTATCTCATAGTGGTTTTGATTTGCATTTCCTTGATTATAAGTGATGTTGAGCATCTTGTCATGTATCTGTTGGCCATTTGCTTTTCTTCTTTGGAGAAGTGCCTTTTGAGCTCTTCTGCCCATTTTTTGATTGGGTTATTGGCTTTGTTTTTGTTGAATTGTGTGAGTTCCTGGTAAATTTTTGTTATCAGTCCTTTATCAGATGTATTGTGTGCAAAGTTCTTTTCCCAGTTGGTAGGGTGTCAGTTTTGGTTAATGTCTCTTTTGCTGTACAGAAGCTTTTTATTTTGATGTAATCCCATCTGTTTATCTTGTCTTTCACTTCCTTCGCTTTGAGGGATGTGTCTTTCAAGATTTTGCTGACTCCACACAGCTATTTGAAAGAACAAAAGAATTCTCTTAGTGTTTTCAATAGTATTTCCCCTCCCACCCAAGTTGAGGCCATCCATCCAAGGGATACTTTACCTGATGGAGGACTACAAACTACCATAATGGGTGACGGCCCATTCTTCCAGGAATCTTCCAGAACCAACCATCTTTATTTTTAACTTAAGTCATGAAATGAAAACTGGAGTTATGAGGGTTAGGGAATGGCTAAGGAGGAGGAAGAGCGGTCCCTAGGATGGTGGCCATGGGGTGTCAGCCCATTAAGGTGTAAACATCAGAGTTTTCTGGAATGCCCCACCCATCATTTTGGAACCATGTTCTGAACAACCAGCTCACAGATGCGTTTTAGTGTACGGTCTACTCTTTCTTGTACTTAACAGCAGCACATTGGTGAGAGAACTGTAGTCCCTAGTGTCCAGGAAAAGTAACCAGAGACAAAAGCTGACTCTTGCCAACATTGCAGAACTTCCCTCCTAGGGCCCAGTTCATTGACCAGCCAGAAAGCTGGGGCTGAACTTAAGCTCCTGCACGTGACTCACTGTGGACTCAGGACACAGCTCACACAGGCACACACTTCTGCTCATCTGCCCTAGGCTGGGAGTTAGCTTCTACTCTGAGTTACAGGCTTCTCTCTGGGAGGGATGGAGCCCTAACCTGGGCTGACAGTGACCTTACTCATCTGCAGATGGGCTATGTGCGGGAGTATATTCTGTGGGCAGCATCCAAATCCCAGCTTCTGGCACATCAGTTTATCTGGAATATGAAAACAAACATCTATCTAGATGAAGAAGGGCATCAGAAAGACCGTGAGTATTTTTCATCTTCCCTCAGATTTCTCCCTTACCCCTACCTCTCACTTTCTTCAGTTAGCCAGTTAATATACTCTGGAGAGGGCAAACTATCTCTTGGTGTAGTTTTGACCACATGGTCCACTGACAGAGTCCTTGGGACCCCCCAGGCTCTTGTAAACCACACTGTGAGGACCGCTGGTCTAGGTGCTAGGGCACTGCGTGTGCAGCACATGTGCAGGATTTCTCTGCACAGCTGCAGAGTTCTCCCTTTGTTTCCTTGCCAGCTGACATTGGAGACCTTCTAGAGCAGTTAGTGGAAGAGATCACAGGCTCTTTGTCAGGCCCAGCCAAGGACTTCTACCAGCGGGAGTTTGATTTCTTTAACAAAATCACCAACGTGTCGGCCATAATCAAGTAAGTGACCTCTCGTTCCATTCCTTGCAGTCCATTGGAATCACCTGGTAGCCTTAAAGAAACAAATGTCAAGGCCCCACCCCTCACTGATTGTATTGAAAGTCAAGGCTGGAAACCTCTGTTCTGGACATGCAGGTCTCTTGAAAGTGTAGCAAAATACACAGTTGTGGCAATTTCAGAAAACATATATTCATTTCATTCTGGGTATTGTCCAACAGTTGGAGGCTGCTCTGTCCCCTCCCAGTTCTGAGGGCTCCTACTATTGTTAGTCTTTTCTTTTCCCATCATTTTCCTGATTCACCTCCTGGGCTCCATTCACATTGCACTGATGCCATCTTGGGACATCTGTGGCACTGTCCATTTGGGATGGGGCTGGAGAGAACTGGGTACCTATCCCTGCCAGGTTCCTCATCCCTGGATCTCCCCAATATTCAGGTTTCTCTTACCTTGGTCACATATGGCCCAGCCTAAATCTCCTGGGCCAGGTACTAAGTAGAGTGATGATGTGATAGCTTCTAGTCCACAAAAATAAAGGTGTAGGGGAGTGGCATTTTCTGGGCACCCATCAGGTGTCAAGCACATGCCTCCATTTCTTATTCTCATCCTCAGGGACAAGAGGCCTAAAGGCCCTGACCAAGGGCACACTGCAAATAAAACATAGAGCCAGTATGTAAGCATAGAATTATATGACCCACAGTCTTTGTGCACATACCCCACATGGAAAGGGGCACAGGCAGCCAGGGAAAAATCTCCAGCTTGGTCCCCTAGGAACCATCTGGGTTTCTTGATAAGGGATATAGGACTGGACTCACTGCATGATCTCCTATTGGAATTGGCCTTCAGGAGTAGCTAGAACTAGGAAGGGAGAAACAGAGCCAGCCAGAGAGGAGGGGATTCTGGGCTCTCCCTCAGATGTCCCAGAAGCCAGTTCCTATAGGAGATGAAGCATTTCTGTCTTGTTCCTCAGGCCCTACCCTAAAGGTGATGAGAGGAAGAAGGCTTGCTTGTCTGCTCTGTCTGAAGTGAAAGTGCAGCCTGGTGAGCAGTGTTCTCAGAAGATCAGTAAGATGGGCCTCTCCCTGTGGGCAGGCAGGGAGTGGAGTCAGCCACCCTCTCTGGGTAGTGTATGGTAGGCCCTGTATGGTTCTGGGTCTTGGAGTATCTGGTACCCCTTTCTGGGAGCTGCTTCTCGATGAGCCCTGTCATTCTGCCTTGCTGCCTACTGCTTTTTGAAAGGCTAATTTACTGTCCTCAGTGGCTGTTATTCTAGAAGCTTTCTAAACTCTAGTGTAGCAAGAGCAACACAGACAGTGGACATGGGATGGGCTCCCTAGAGGCTCCCGACTGTGGCCTGGTGTGCGTGCCAAAAATGGACCTGGGTGTGGAGTCCCTAATGAGGCAAATTGAACATTGTGTCTGATCCAGACAGCCCCAAACCCACCCATGATGACACTGGAGCCGCCTAGGATCTAGGGCAGAGATTATGTCTAAAAGAGAGCCTGGAACTGGCAGGTAAAGGGTGAGAGGGAGGGCGGAGAACACTGGTCCTTTTATCTTGCCCCTCCTTCCCCTTTTGGGAAAGTCCCCAGTTTGCACCCCATAGCAAGGCACCATACTCTGCTCTGCAGGTAGACTCTGTCCTGCCTGTTTCAGAGTTCCAGGGGAGTTCTCCCACCTCTGGGAGCCCTAGGAGAACCACCAATTCCTTTACCAGGATTGGGCTTTCCCTTGTCTTCTTGCCTGACATGGGTGCTGAGAGGGCGCTATGGTCAAAAGGATGCTTTCAAGCACAGAGGGTGTTCTGAGAAGGGGAGCAGGACAGGAAGCTCCTGTGTGTGTCCTGTGAGAGCAGCAGCCTCATACCTATCACTGACTCAGAAGTAGCACGCTGAGGGCCCATTATTTCCTTAGAGGTGGTGGACTCCCAGGAAGTGGTGGCTCCTTTGTTAAATACCAGGAAGGACCACGGAAAGGTCACAGATCTTGGGGGATAGACACTTAACAGCCGTGGAGTAGGAAGTCCCTGGGACCTAGAATGCAGACCTAGAGGCTCCCAAGTGCCATTCATCATCAGAGGCAGGAGCACGGATATGACCGCAACTGGATCTTGCAGGGAGATTATGCTGAGGGCAGGTTGTGACCTGACCATCATCACACTCGGGTTCCTTGTGACTTACCCTGTCTCCTGCGTAGGCTGCTACCTGCCCAGCAACCCCGAGGCCATCGTGCTCGACATAGACTACAAGTCCGGAACACCCATGCAGAGGTGAGAAGCCACCACTTCTTTCTTTGGCATGGTACTTGCCTCCTATATCACTTCTTTTCATTGTTTCTTTTCAGTGCTGCCAAAGCGCCATATCTGGCTAAGTTTAAAGTGAAACGATGTGGAGTTAGTGAACTTGAAAAAGAAGGTCAGTGAAGAATTTCTCATTTAGTGTGGGATCTTAATGTTCTTTTGGTACATTCAGTTTGTTACCAGCTGCCCATAATAGATGGAGTCTGTCCAAACACTCTCAGTCTGGCCCCTCTTTTCGGGGAGTGATCTGGGAGTTTTGTGGGTTTGCTGGTATTCTCAGACTGCCATGCAGATGACCACAAACTGGGTGGCGTCAACAATAGAAATGTGTTTTCTGACAGTGCTGGAGGACAGAAGTGAGACATAAAGGCGTTGGCAGGGCTGCACTTCCACCAAAGATTCTAGGGACGAGTCCTTACTTTCCATTTCTAGCTTCTGGGAGTTGTTGACAGTCCTTGACGTTTGTTGGCTTATAGCTGCATCACTGCAACCTCTGCCTTTCTCCCCATGAGGCCTTCTGGTGTCCCATCTAGATTCCCCTCCTTCAATAAGCGCAGCAGTGTAGCCTCTTAACTTTCTGACATATGCAAAGACCCTAAATAAGGTCACATTCTGCAGTTTCAGGTGGACAACATGGGGTGGGACCCCCAGCAATCGCAGGGACATGGCTTCCATTGGCCTTCCCTGCACACAGACTTCTCAGTCCTCTCAGGCATGCCAGGGTGCAGACAGACACACTCCCTGGCCCCTCCCACTGAGTTCACAGTGCCCTCCACTGGCCCCAGGCATATTGGATCCTCACTTCCAATATAAAGGGGGGCTCCATCTTCAGTTCCACATCAGCCTAAGAGGTCTTAAGAAGAGTACCCTTGCTCTGTGACTCCACCCACTGGCCACAGGCATTTACTGGACCCTCAGCCTCCTCAGAACTTTACAGAGATTCCTGTGGTCCCTTCCAGGCTTATGAGCGGGGTTAACCCCCAGGTCTCTCAGAGAGCCTCTCAGCTGTCCTCGGTTAATAGGCAGTTTCTCCACCCACCCTGCTTAGGTCTGCGGTGCCGCTCTGATGCTGAGGACGAGTGTGGCTCTCAGGAAACTGACTGCCAGAAGATCTCCTGGCAGGCAGCCATCTTCAAAGTGGGAGACGACTGTCGGCAGGTAGTAGGGCCAGACTGGGGTCTTGCTGGCCAAGGCTTTGGAGTCATAGCTCAGGCACAGAAACACAAATCTTCCCGCCCGCATTTGCTTCAGGTCCCTCTTTGTAAGTCAGGGCTTCCAGCCAAATCCAGCAGCCACTCCAGTGGCCCTCCTCCCCCTGTGTACCCACTGCCCATGCAGAGGGAATTGCTGTGAGTAAGGGGTGTCCCTTACAGGCAGTGATGCCTCATGCTCAGCCCAGTACCTGGTGGTTCCAAATCCCTAGCCCAGCCTAGTGGACAGTGAGGACAAGCCCCCAGCCTCCTGCTCTCCATAGCCTCCCCCTCTCCCTCACTGGGCGGGACTGCTGGGTAGGGGCAGGAGGGAGGCGGCATGAGCTGCAGGGCCAGAGGCTGCCAGTCAACCACCTGTCTCCTCGGCCCCCAGGACATGCTGGCCCTGCAGATCATCGACCTTTTCAAAAACATCTTCCAGCTGGTCGGTCTAGACCTCTTTGTCTTCCCCTACCGAGTGGTGGCCACTGCCCCCGGGGTAAGTAGCCCTCGCAGGAGCGCAGGTGATGTCCCTGGAAACCTCCAGTGGAGAGTGGTCCTGCTGCATCCTCAGCACTTGGCCTTCTTCCCTAGTGCGGGGTGATCGAGTGCATCCCCGACTGCACCTCCCGGGACCAGCTGGGCCGCCAGACGGACTTTGGCATGTACGACTACTTCACGCGCCAGTATGGGGATGAGTCCACCCTCGCTTTTCAGCAGGTGACCAGCAAGGAACCCCAGATCCATCCCACTTTCCCACCCTGCCTGTGGGTTGTCACCCGGTTTCCCCCCTCCCCCCTTACTCGCTTTTCTGGGTCTTCATACATTTGGGAGTAAAGCCAGGGCACCCTGTTACTTTCTTGGAATTCAGAGGAACCTTGAGTTAGACTCCCTGGGAGAAAGCTAATTCATGGTAGGGCAGGAAGGGGGCTGCTGCCAGGCAGAGGGCAGGGAGAACACCTGCCCACAGGCCACAGGGTCCATCATGAGCACTCTCCACGCAGGCTCGCTACAACTTTATCCGGAGCATGGCTGCCTACAGCCTTCTGCTGTTCCTGCTGCAGATCAAGGACAGGCACAATGGCAACATCATGCTGGACAAGAAGGGCCACATCATCCACATTGGTCAGTCGGGCCTCAGCACCACCCTCCTCTCTTCACTCCCAGGATAGCTGCCCACCTCACAGAAGGGCAGGTGTGCTGGGGTTACCCAGCCAGGGTCAGGATCGGAGTTCAAGTTCAGCTCTAAGGCCCAAGTTGGCCACTGGATGGGCCCTGGGGGGCAAGAGTAGCTGCCAGGCTGCAGGACACAGGGGACACAGGTCAGAAACTTGAGCCAGGCAGACCGGGCTCATCCTGCCATGGCACAGCTGCTCCAGCCTGAGCCCTCCCTTCCTCTCTGCTGCCTGCTGTTTACCTGTTGTCCCCCCAAAAATGTGACCTGTGGCTTGCTTCTAGGGTGTGGGGAGCTGGAGGTTTCAAGACCTGATCCAAACTTGCCCTCTGCTCTGGTATCTGATCCTGTTACAAATGACTTTTTTGCAGACTTTGGCTTCATGTTTGAAAGCTCACCAGGTGGCAACCTTGGCTGGGAGCCAGACATCAAGCTGACAGATGAAATGGTGATGATCATGGGGGGCAAGATGGAGGCCACCCCCTTCAAGTGGTTCATGGAAATGTGTGTCCGTGGCTACCTGGCAGTGCGGTAAGCCCTGGGAAGGGCTCGGGGGGGAATGTTTTAGGACAACGGGGAGGAGATGGGCAGCCCAGCATCGGCCCTGGGTGTCACCTTTCCAGCACACCCAGCCCCTTAAAGCCCCTTAAAGGTCCTGTGAGGCCTTCTCCAGCCTCTCTGTGGAGAGAGGGCTGAAATTCAGAGTGAGGGAGATGTCAGAGGTGTGCCTGAGCTTTGCTGTTCCAGCTCTTCTTTCTACCCATCTTTGCCAGTAACTTCTTTCATGCTCTTGGCATCAGAGTCTGGTCATGATCTACAGTCCCCAGACTTGGCCTCATCCTGTCAATGCCTTAGGCTTCCTCTTCTGAGCACCCCTCAATCCAAGACTGAACACCCCCAGGTGGCACGACACTCTTGGTTTCAGAGTGTCATGTAGCCACAGTCACTTGGTCACGCCTAGACTCAAAACCAGGAGTCTGTCAGAGTCTGCATCTCACCCCTTGGTGCCCACCTCTCAACAAGGAAAGAAAGGTCAGGACATCTTTATGCTGCAGCTGATGCTTCCTTAGGCAGTCACAAAAGCCACGTCTGGAATCCTAGCTATGGGGGGCCACAGTTATGCTGCAGGACTGACGCTCAGGCCAGCCTCCATCCACCCTCTCCCCTGCCTCTCCCCAGGCCCTACATGGATGCAGTCGTCTCTCTGGTCACCCTCATGTTGGACACGGGCCTGCCCTGCTTCCGCGGCCAGACAATCAAGCTCTTGAAGTAGGTCCTGAACACACAGGTCATTGGGGAGGGACACTTGTGCCCCTGAGATGGGAGCCTGTTGAGCTTTGCTAACTGTGATTGTTGCTAAGACTGAGTGCTCTCTCTCCTTAGAGTCAGAGACATGTGTTCCTCCGAGGAGCCCCTTCATTTCCAAGAAAGCCACGCCAGCCCTTCCTCTGGGCCTTGAGCCCAAGGGCTGCAACAGCTTAGCTCCCATGCTTAGTCCTCCCTTAGTTTCGGGACCACCTAGTACCCCAGAGGTGCTGGTGATGGGGACAGAGCCCTCTGGACCCGGTTGGGAGTAGCATCCCCACAATAGGCCAGGCATGGCCTTCACAACACTGTCCCCAGGAGGGAAAGTTCCCAGGGTCTGAACCACAAATGCATTCTCTGGGCAAGATCACTTTCTTGGAGGGCAGCAACTCCGGGGACAGCAGCCCTTACCCAGCCATCTACCCCAGGCACAGGTTCAGCCCCAACATGACTGAGCGAGAAGCTGCAAATTTCATCCTGAAGGTCATTCAGAGCTGCTTCCTTAGCAACAGGTGAGTCTCTCTCACATACACACATACCCCCCACCCTCCTCTCCTGTGTCCCCTCCCACACTGGTGTTCTCTGTGCACCTGCTTGGGACTACACTGGGGCGTGACAAGGACACTGCTCTCCAGTTCAGGGGGACAGAGCCACAGGGTGCTAGTTTAGAAGAGCTAGGATATGCTGAGGGGACACTGAGTGAAGGTCTGAAGGCTGAAGACCTTGCCCACCTGGACCAACCTGTGAGGCTGAGGGAGCAGCAGATACAAAGGGCCTCAAGGTAGGTGTGTGTCACTCAGTAGAGTCTGATAAGGAGCAGAAAGTGAGCTCTGCGGGCCTTCAGCCTCCACTTAATTTGCTGAGCCGTCTTCAGGCTGCTGGTGGGCTGTAACAGGAGATGTGGGGAATGGCCAATCAGCCATTGCTGTGGTGCACAGTGGAGTGTAAGAAGAGGTGGGTTCAGATTCTGGGGTAGAGCCCAGGCCTTGCCTGTGAGGAGAGGGTAGCAGTTAGAGACGGCATTGAGATTTCTAACCTGATCAACTGAGTGGATATGACTCTAGTAGGTGGATGAGGGAGCCTCCCACCTAGGGGCCACTAAAGACATGGAACTGGTGGAGGCCTCTGGAGACCCCTCCAGAAATAGCTGAAGCCTGAGTGGGAAATGGAGAAGTTGACTGTCAGAGGGCCCAGTAAGGGCCAGTGACCTAATGCAGATGTGACACTGCTGGGCAAAGGAGCACCATGGAGGCTTCTAACAAAGAAGCAGAGATACCGAAGGTAGCTCAGGACAGGTGGGTGGGGTGGGAGGGCCACAACATCACTGTAGTTGTGAGGGGCTTGGGGGGCAGGACAAGGAACAAAACTACCTTCTGATTGTTTTGTTGGTAAAATTGACAGTGGGCAGGCATGTGTTGAGGGTGAGGAGGGGGCTGCAGATGTGACCAGGGAGAAATGCTGAAAACAATCTCACTTGCCTTGGTGCCACACCCCAGGCCAAGGGACTGGAATAGCACTTGCCAAACAGGCAGCTTTTACAGGTGAGCCCTTGGCTGTAGTGCATGGACCCCAGGGCCAGGACAGGCATTTGTCTAAGGAAGAGCCATCCATTTGAGCCCATGCTCAGTGCCCATTGAACATTAGGTAGTCTCAGAGGAAGGCAAGCAGGAAATAGAAGCAGAACGACTCAGTATGTAGCCAGTGGGTAGGAGAAGGAGCATCCGAGGAAGAGGGGCTGCAGGGTGGCCAAAGACTGTAATTTTGTGTTTACTGTTGGGTCCTTACATTCTCCCTGCTCTCTTGACCTTCCAGGAGCCGGACCTACGACATGATCCAGTACTATCAGAATGACATCCCTTACTGAGGATAGAGGCAGAGCCCCAACTCTCGTGGGTCCCACCCCAAACATCCTGCAATCATGGATCCTGAGCACATTCCCCCTCTCTGGCTGGCTATGCTTGGGCAAAGGGGGTGAACTACTGGTTGCCCTGACATTTCAGCCAGTGGAGTTATTTTTATAAAACAAGTGTGACCCACATGTGACATGTGAGACTGAAGACAATCATCCAATGACACTGTTTGCATGGATGTAAATATTTTGTTTGCACTGGACACATTCCCTGTCTTATTTCATAGGAACATAAAGTATTTTCTTGTGTATAAAAAAGAAAAAATTATATTCAAGTTAAGATAACCTATGTGAACAAAATAAAACCAGAAAACATATTGTGTTGGGACTTGAATATCAAGTTTAGTGTCAGATTTTAAGTACACCCTCAGCGGAGTGTGATTCCTGGGTAGGTTGGGCTGGGAGTAGGCCCACACTTCCTGTGCTCTTACTGCCTCCGGGGACTTTCACTGTTGGGAGATGGGATAGCTTGTGTACTGAGAGGGTCAGGAACCAGGAGCACTGGTTTTGAGTTTCACAAAGAGAAACTCACCACAGCACAGAGTTACCAAAGATAATACTATTTTCTTAACTGCTCTAAAACTGTTTCTGTTCAGGGCTCCTGCAGAGACCACTTGGCTGCCCACTCCGCCTCCCCTCATAGCGGGTGTTGCTCAGTGTTCTGCCTCTGCTCCCATATTTCCTTATTCCTTGTTGTTCATTTTTAGGTGCTTCAGGACTACAAAATCTTTGTGCAGCTACTCCTACTCATAATGGCCCTCTAACTATTTTAAGCATGTAGGATGTAGAGAACTGGGAAGTGGAAAAAAAAAACTACCTAGAATATCTAGAAGTAGGCCACTTGAAATTGAAAACACAAAAGATCAGTTTAGAGCTAGAAGGGATCATGCTCAGTGAAATAAGCCAGAAGGAAAAAGAAAAATGTTGAATGGTATCACTTAGAGGAGGACTGTAAGAGAGCCAAATGAGAAATCAGAAGGAGAAAATATCACACAAAACATAAAAGCAAAAACTAGCAGACAACCACAAATAAGAGACATTCTACAGGGAAGGGGGTGGGGGGAGGAAGAGACACCAAAACAGGAGAGAAAAGCTCACAAGGGACTCTGGTGATGGGTCACGGGTGAATTGGTGGTGGGAAACCTACAGGGGATACACAATAAAAGATATAAATTAAATAAAAAGCTCAGTTTAACAGCAGATGAGATAGGTGAAAGAAAACTCGTCAGTGACAGAACAGCGGTCCCGCAGCAGCTGGAGCAGGGGCAGGGGCAGGGCAGGTTGGCCATTATTGGCGGCCTGCACCTGCCCACCAGACTCGGGCACAGCGCTGCCCACCTGCCAGACACAGCCTTGTCGTGGAGTGTGAGCATGGCAGTTTAGACCTAGCTCTGCTTGTTACAGGGCAGGGAGAGGGGCACCCCAGAACCCCAAACTGGCCCGCTCTAAATAGGTTCTGCCATCTGCCGCATCAAGACAACGCATAGAAGACCTTCAACGGAAAGATGCTTTAATACAATTAGTGTGCAATACAGAAAAGACAGAGAATATAGTTTCCAAATAAATCAAGCACCCAAAGTTACCCATCTCCTCGTGGGTAAAAGTCCACCCAAATAGGATTGGCCTAAAGCAGGGCCTGAAAGCCTGCCACAAGTCTAAAGCACCTTCTGGTGGGGACCCATAGAAGAGGATCAGAAACAGACAAGTCTGGGAGGAAAACAGCAAAATCAAAATCAAAATCAACACTACCGTTGTTAACCTCCCCATGGGTCTCTCACCCACGTCTGTTTCAACCATTCCAGGACCAAGAAGCAAGTGCAGTTTCTTCACATGTGTCTCTGCTCCATGTGCCTCCTTCAGGTCACCTTCTGGCTCTCCATCCTGCTTCCTTCCTTCTCCAGTCTCCTCTCCAGCTGCTTCACTTCTCTCCTCAGCTCCGCCTTCCCTTGCGTAGGGCAGAGAACCTGGGAGACTCAAGCTTCACACATCACAATCTATGCAGAAAGGAGCAACAGCAAGGTGGGGCAGGGTTAAAGACAACATAAGCACAGAACACAACTTGCTGTGGAATGAAAGAAGAGGAGGTAGAGGCTCCTAACTTCAGTCCTCAAACTGAGATTGAGAGTTAAAGCCCCAGACTCATGCCAAGGTTAAGGAAAGAAAGAAAACCAAACCCCTAGTGCACCCCACCCCCATACATACACAAACAGCAAATTAGGCAACGCACATATCCAGGAAGTAAGGAACATCTGAACACAATGAAAAAGCAAAAAAACTCAGCAAAAGTCTGAGACAAATAGGAGACAAATAGAGAACCTTTCAGATAAAGAATTCAAAACAACAATATTAAAAATGTTTAATGAGCTACTGAAACACCAGTCAAAGGCAGATGTAAGATCTTAGGAGATCCAGGTGATGTTGATTTTTGGAGTCGATGGAGAGTGGGGTTCTTGGGTTTACTCTGGGAGAGGTTTCACCAGAGCTCCCCTTTCAGCGGCATGCAGTGAGTGTCTAGGGCAAGTTTCTCCACGACACAGAGATGTCAAATATATTTAAAGTATAGGTTTATTAGTGAAAGAGAAAAGAGCACTCGCATAGGCACGAGTGGGCAGGAAGAGCTGTTCCGAAAGGGACAGGCTTGCCAAGAGAGGCCTGCATAGTTGCAGGCAGGCAGCCCTGAGGAGAGCTGCCTCTGCTGAGGGAGGTCAGTGAAGAGAAGTCCCGGCATGGTACAGGTCTCGGGCAGGCAGGAAGGCTGCTGCCCTGCAGAGGGACAGAGAGTTGGTAGAAAGAAGCACCTGCATAGTCACAGGTGGGCAGAAGGAGTGCTGCTGCCCCAGCCAATGCAGAGATCGCACTGATAAAGTTTTCTCTTTGGGAGGAGCTCACACCTTCCAGGAGTGGCTTGTTTGTTGTTAATCATGTAGGATTAGAAAAGGGGCCAGAGATTGTCCTGACACTCCTTACACTCCCTGTAGCCTCTTATACCTGCTTGAAATGATTCTGTTAATCCCTTCTACCCCCACCTCCTGTGTGTGGGGGTGGGGAGGAGGGGAGGATAAGGGCACAAAATGGAATAGAAAATAACACAAGGGACCACGGAGATGGATCACGGGTGAGTTGGTGGTGGGTTACCCAAGGGGAATACAAAATGTAAAAGACATAAATAACAATAAAAATATATATTAAAAAAAAAAGAAATGAAAGAGGTAAAATTACAACAAATGCTGCAGAAATACGTAAGATCGTAAGAATCTATTGCAGAAGTCTCTATGCAAACAAATTGGATAAACTAGAAGAAATGGACAAATTTTTAGACTCACCCAACCTCCCAGGATTGAATTAAGATGCAAGTTACAGCTTTAACCATCAATTCACAAAAGCTGAAATTGGAAGAGTATTAAAAAGTCCCCTTAAGAATAAAAGTTCATGACCAGTTGGCTTCTCCCGTGAATTCCTCAAAGATTAAATACCTGTCTTACTCAAGCTCTTCAAAAAATCAGAGGGAGGAAAACTCCCCAACACATTCTATGAGGCCAACACTACACCAGGCCAACAAAAAGGAAGATAAAAACCACATGTTTATCTCAATAGATGCCAAAAAAAGCATTCAACATCCATTTATGATAAAATCACTCAATAAAATGGAAATAAGCGGAACATACCTAAACATTATAAAAGCAATATATGACAAAGTCATAGCCAACGTCATACTCAATGGTGAAAAGCTGAAAACATTCCCATTTAGATCAGGAACAAAACAGGATATCCACTATCACCACTACTACTCAACATAGTGAAACCAGGGCAGACAGGGCAAAACTGCTCAGGCTGAGGCAAGATCCACCAAAAAGCCCCAAAAGGCCAAAAGGCCAAAAACAACAAAAGACAGTGCCTGATGAGAGGACAGGTCACTGTCTGTGGGTTCTCACCTGCGCGCACAATTGCAAGATACCTCAGGCTTCTAGAACAACAACAAACATGGGTTTTATTGTACAAACGGGAAACAAAGAGATTACTCTATCCACAAAGGGCCAGCTATCTCACCCAGAAAGCGTCAGAGATGGTCGTCCACTGGTCACCAGGAGTGCTGGACTGCACTAGCCTATAGTGATGGTCACTACAGGTCCCACAGGAGTGGTGTCAGAGACACCCAGTGTTAATAGCTCTTTGTGAGATGCTGGGTTATACCAACAAACAGCTCTTTGAGACACCAGGCCCAAGGCCTTTGGTGTTCCTTTCAGGCAACTTCAGAGAGAGGACCAAAGGCCCAGTCTTTGATAGAGTCTTTTGGCTTCTTTTCCCTCCTCGGAGGGTGACTACTGGATGCTTCTTTTCCTCCCTGGAGGCCAGGCACGGAGTCCTCCCCTTCTTTCTTTGGAGTCTGGAATGGTCTTCTTTCTTCTTCTGGAAGCTGTCGCTGTCGCTGTTGTCGTCTTCTGGGGGCTTCCTTCTCTCTGGGGCTGGTTTCTCTCTCTCTCTCTCTCTCTCTCTCTCTCTCTCTGTGTGTGTGTCTGTCTCTCTCTGTCTCTGTATCTCTCTCTCTCTCAGGCTCTCTTCCCTCTTCTCTTTGCCTCGCCTTTCCCTTCTGTCCCTCTTCTCTTTCTCTTCCCACCTCCCTCCAATTCTGGCTTATATTCTCTTTCGGGGTGCCCCTCCCATAAATCTGATTGGCACAACTGACTTGTGGGGAGAGGCAGGGTGCAGGAAATACACTGTTACATAAAAGGTCAACTGCCACAACAGACTTGTGTAGAGCAGCAGGGTAAAAGACCACCACTGCTCCTGCTGGCTCCCACTGCTGAGGCAGATGGGCTCTGGTAACAATAGTATTAGAAGTCCTACCCAAGCAATTAGGCAATGAAAAGACAAAAAAGGAATCCAAACTGGAAAATAAGTGAAACCATCACTACTTGCAGATGACGTGTTAATATACTTAGAGAAACCAAAAGAATTACCAAAAACCTAATAAATGAATTAATTAAAGTGACAGGATACAAAATCAATACACAAAAATCAGTTGCATTTCTGTATACAAACAATATATAAAAAGGGAGATAAAGAATATAATCTCATATACAGTTACAACAAAAAGAATGAAACACCTGGGAGTAACCAAAGGAGGCAAAAGACCTATATATATTGAAACTCCAAGACTCTGTTAAAGGAAATAAAAGAAGATGCAAATAAATGAAAAGATATCCTGTGCTCATATATTGGAAAAATTAACCTCATTAAAATGGCCATGTTATCTAAATCAATTTTCAGATTCAATGCAATACCTATTAAACACCAATGACCATTTTCAAGGAAAAAGAACAATTATAAAATTTATATGCAACCATAAAAGATCCCAAATAGCTAAAGCAATCCTGAGAGAAAAGAAAGAAAATGAATGTATTACACTTTCTGACTTCGAACGATATTACAACAGTAATATTACAGCAGTAACTATATAGCAACAGTAATCAAAACAGTATAGTACAGGAACAAAACCAGAACTCAGACTGATTGAATACAATAGAAAGCTCAGAGATAAACCTGCACAAATATGGACAGTTAATCTTTGAAAAGGAGCCAAGGCTATACAACAGAGAAAAGATTGCCTCTTTTAGTAAATGGTCTTGGGAAACAAAGATAGTCACATGCATGAAAACCAAACAAGATCCATACTTAACTCCACACACAAAATTTAATTAAAATTAATGATATGGATATAAGAAGTGAAATCATCCAATATTTGAAAGAAAACATAGGGGACACACTATAGTACATCTACCACAAGATGTATTTGAGGATACAACCACAAGAGCAAGGGAAACAAAATAAAACACAAGAGGAACTACATCAAACTAAAATGCTTTGTACCACAAAAGAAACCATCACAAAACCAAAAAGGCAACCTATAGAATGTGAAAAAATATTTACATATCACACTTCTGGTGAGGGGCTAATCTCTAAAATTTACAAAGTTTCTAACACAATCCAACATCAAAACTATCTAAGCAGAAACCTGGCAAAGGACCTAAATAGGCATTTTTCCAAAGTAAACCTTCAGATGACCTACAGACGTCTAAAAATTGTTCAACATCACTTGTTTTAAGGGAAATGCATATCAAAACCACAATGAGCTATCAATGTACCCCCAATAAGAATGGCCCAAATAAAAAAGGAATGAGTCAACAAATATCGGCGAGGTCATGGTGAAAAAAGAGCTGATTTACTGTTGATGGGAATGCAAGTTTGTGTAGCCCCTGTGGAAAATGGCATGGAGATTTCTTAAGAAAGTAAATATGGAAACTCCTTGTCTTCTGGCAATATGGCGATACCTCTATTAGGTATTTGCCAACTAATATGAAACCTCTAATACAAAAAGATTTATCTAGGCCTATGCATATAGTAGCATAGTTCACAATTTGCAATTCATGGAACCAACCTAAGCGCCCTTCAACAGACAAATGGACAAAGAAATGGTGGAATATATATTCAATAGGATATTATACAACTATGAAAAAAGATGAAACAGTGGTATTTGGGAAAGAATGGATGGACCTCAAAGTGATTATGTTAAGTGAAGTAAATAAAAAAGTGAAAGATATCAGATGCTTTCATCTATGGAATATATATATGCCAAAAAAATAGGTCAAATACAATAGGAATAAATCTTGAATATAATGTTTGGAAGAATATAATATTTGTGGAAGAATATAATGTTTACCAGAGGGAGAAGAATATAATGTTTACCCGAGGGAGAGGGGGTGGGGAAGAGAGTGATGGGGAGGGAGGAGTACTGGCAAGTGTGATTTGGTGGAAGGTGAGTGGCACATGTGCATATATGGAAAAGCAAAAATGTAACCCTCCCCCCAAAAGGCAGGGATATACCAGATTAAAAAAGTAAGACATAACATGCTGACAAGAGATGCACAAGAGGTACATAGATCTGAGGTGAAAGTGAATAGGGATAAAAAGATTTGCCATTCAATCATAACACGTGTGATTGTTTATGAAACAAAATTTGAAAAATAACAGGGAGAAATAATTCCACAATCAGAGCTGGCGGTTGTAATACCTCTTTCTTCACAACTGATAGAATAACTGTTAGAAAGTCACCACCTTGACCATGGGTATTTATCAAGTCACCAGCAGCTACAATGTGACATCAGACTCTGTTTACCCTCACGGGCAGTGTGTGGTGCCGCTATAGTCTCAGATGATGCAGGATATGTTCACTGGTCACATGGGATTAAGTTAGAATCAATTAAGAGTAAGATCTATCTTGAAAATCTAGAAAGAAGATTTACAATCGTGGGGAAAAATTCTAACTGCTTGTGCTGAAAAGAAAATAAGGACTCTGTAGAGACAAGATGATAGTGGTAGAAGTCCCCTTCTTTTCCATCTGGTAGTGACCACCAGGTGCACCAAGATAGGTGCTTAGAAGTACATCCAGGAACTGGGGAGGAAAAATCAGCTCGTGTCTGAGAAGCACTTTGTTCTCTGGGTGCGCTGATGACAGCACCACTGTCTATCAGCACTCTGTGCCCAGCCTAGCCTCTCCATATAAGCTGTTTTATAACAACTCTATATAAGCTGTTTTATAACAACTTACCCCAAGCTTCATTCCAGCTGTGATGTGAGTGTTCCCAGTTTGCAAACTGTATTTTTTGGTGTGTGCAGAATAAACTTTTACTGTTTACTATTTGTTTATCAATTAATTGGTCTTAATTCTGACATTTCCAAACTGGATTGTTCATGGTGATCATGAGTGGAATCCAAAGAAAACAACTCCAAAGCCAGTGAGCAAACAGGTGCTGGTACCCACAGAGTCTGTTGAACTCACTGCTTTCTCATTGACCCTGGAATTTGAGGGTAAGGTTAAAACAGTACTCAGTGTCAAGGTAAGGGACAGGTCATTGTCTATGCACTGACAGTTGCAAGACCTCTTAGGCTCAGGATGCAACTACAATAGTGTTTATTTAACAAACAGGAGATTAGGGAAACGAGAGTTTCTAAGGCCACAAGTGGCCAGCTATCTCACCCCAGAGAGTGTCCTTTGTGTCCAGTAGTCCAAATGAAGGCTACTCATGCAAAATGGCACTGTCCTATCAATGAGGGGTAGGAGCTGGTGGCACACCAGTTAGCGGTGCACCAGGGTCCAACTCAACAGTGGCAGCTGGAGATGCACACAGGATGGGCTGCTGAGGTGACACTGCAGCAGCCCACAATAAAAGTCTGAAAGCTGAGCTGGACAGCACAGAATGTGAGTCCAGACAGTGATGGCGGCACAGCACCAGGAAGCAATGCTGGATACTCAGAAGCAGTGGACAGCTCTCAAAGGTAACCAGACCACAGAGTGCCAGTCACCTGTCTGCAGTGCTGGTCAGCACTGGCAGTAGTGCCTGTCAGCACAGGTCACTAGGAGGCAGTGTCAGAGACACTAGTGGTTAGGTCTCTGTGAAGTTCTATGGAGGTCTGGAGGCCTGCAGATCTGTGGAGGTCTGCTGAATCCCACGGAAGTATTCTGCTCAATGCCTTCTTAGAGGCCTTCTGCTGAATCCTTCTCTCTTCAGAGGCTAGCTGCTAAGTGAATCCCAAGCTGCCTCCTGCCCTGCTTATATACTCTTCAGGGTCCACCACCCTATATGTCTGATTGGACTGTTTTTCCATCTTGTTTTCAATTTGAATAATAAGTTTAAGTCCTTGAGTGACACTGGGAGAGCTTGAACTTTATTGGTCTATTTACAATTTAGATGCCAGATTGAAAGAGGAAAACCCAGCACCTGCACAAACTCCACCTACTCTCAGGTCAGGGCAGGTTCATGGGCTGGTAAACTCCTGGTGGCCTTCAAAGAACCTCGGTTCTTTGGGACCTGAGGCACACTGCTTCCAGTGGCCCATCAGAGGGGGCAGGGTAAGAATGTGTGGGGTGAGGTGGGGGGACAGAATGTCGGCAGGTGGTGGGCTCAGGCAACTCACCTCAGCCCAGACAAAGCCTGAATGCCCCACTGCTCAGGCGGTGGGGAAAAGCTAGTCATGCCTGTGGCTTGTGTTCTGGGGATCTGGTTTCAAGCTCTCCCTTGGATCTGCACTCCAGTCTTTGCATTTTGAATTCCTTGACTGTATTGTGCATACCTCTGTGCTTTACTTGTTAAAATTTGTTGGTAAGTCCCTCTTCTTTTATTCTTTTATTATGTTTAAAAGGGAGGCAGGGGACATATCACTCCCTGGGTTTTAGAATAGTCGCTGGAAAATAGAGCACCCCATAGTTGAAGTCTTTAGGACTTTAAAGGCAAAGATGGGTTCCAGTTGGTCTAAAACTCTCCCTCCGCCTCAGAAAACTCCTGCTTCCTTTATCTTACACCCGCTAATGAACCAGGATCTTGGGCCTTTTTAGAAAATGGGTGAAAATTTGGCTAATTTGGAACTATAGTGGTCACTTTGGAGAAACTTTAACTTAGCTAAGTCCACCTTAAGGGGCGTCCTTGACAAGAGAGGATCTTGGACCTCTTGGGGACAATGGAATGCATTCTTTGATTGCTATGCAGACGCTTCTAAAAGACTGAATTATTCTAAAAACAGCTCTAAAAGAATCATTACAACATGTAAATAAAAAAATCTTTAGTAAAAAACTTTGGCCATTTGAGCTGGTAACATTAACTTAGTCCGTTCTGCCAGAAGTACAATTTGGATACTATTCTTTTATAAACAAGTGAGTTTCATATTATCATACCTATATCATAGTTAAAAAAATAAAAGTTATAAAGATCCTGGGGGCGGGGAGGACATCCTGAACAAACTCCACAGATAGGTTTTATGGGCCCCACCCCCACCTCAGACCAAAGAGATCCAAGACGCCAAGGACTACAAATTCCACAATGTCATCACCGAAGGGAGGATAGCTGGGAACTGAGGGTGGAGTTAAGCAGCCAGGTTTGATATATAACCAGATATGTGGGCCTTGGGGGTCTCTTGGCTGTTCACCAGGTTTTATACGCTCCTGTGCAAGGGTCCTGTGATGGCAGAACCTCTCATCTCACCTTTACTGTTTACTATGGCCCCAGCATTCACTTCAAAATAAATATGCCCTCTTTTCACAGCATGATTTTTGTTGTTGAATGGCCACTGCTGGATGTGCCTTCTTCCTGAGCTCCAGTTTGCTTTCTTGGCTGTAGCTGTCACCATGTCACCACCTCACTGCCAGTAGCAGGAAGTCTGTTCAGCCCTCGCTGGGCCCCTTCCCAGAGAGGATGTGCAGATTCTTGGCTCCTGTGTGCTCAGCACAGTGGAGCATATCATAACTCCTACCAGAAGAGCCAAGGAAAGCTGGCATTTTTCACCAGAAGCCCTACCACATCCTCACTGGAGTGCTGGAAAGGGACAGAAAGGTCTTTTCATTTTTAATGACCTGCTCTTTAAAAAATTAAAAAAAAATTTTTTCTGACACCATTGTTAATTTTTGTACAGAATTTGATTTCTCCCCTGAGGTGTAGTCCCTGTAGTTCTTCATCCACCATTGCACCCCTGATCCATCACCATAATCCCTTGCACTCTTCCCTCCCTTGTTTTGACCCTCCTCCCACCATCTCCCCTGCTGTATGCCTCAGGTCTATTTAATGACCTGCTTTTAATAGAAATAGTAAGCACAGATTTTTATCTTTAACTAATCTGCTTCATAAACAAAGATTGTTTCTTATGTAAGCAAATCTCCTGTGCTCTTCTTTGCCTTTTATCATTATCTTCAAATACTTACAAAGGAGTCTTTTCAATATTGAAACTATGAACACCTGAAATTTATGTATCATTATAACGCAATGTTACTTCAACAGAAGTAAATAGATTTGTTTTGAAATCTGTTACTTTAGATGAATGGATAACTATTGTTTCATAGTGATCTATGATTCTATTTGATGAAGTGTTTTTAACCTTTGACACTTATAATAAACTTCCCCAAATCAAGTTCTGAATGAAGAAAAAGAGAAATGTTAGATTGTTAGATATGTTAAATAACATTACCTTCTCAAATAAAAGGTGATGCCAAGGCTTCTTTAGTTTATATAAATGTTATTTTAAAAAATTGGTTTATTCTGAACAGGAAAGTGGCATCAACAACCAGGAATGATCCCCCCTTCCAGTTTTTTTGGGAGATGTGTCTTCTAGCTGGTCTGTCTCGTCGTCAACATTGATACAAGGCAGACACGGCACTGACTGGTGTGGCTGAAAGTCCAAGATCCAGGTCCAGGATAGCATCTAAGCAGCTACATTTGGGGAGGTAAAACTTACTCCTGTGAGAGTTGAACATGTGCTGACTTAGGGCACCAAACCACTCCTCTGGAATTCGAGAAAATGAATGTGATTTGTCCACATTTCACAGCTTGGTTTTCATTGTTGAATGGCCTCTGCTGGATATACCTTCTTCCTAAGCTCAGGAAGTTGCTTTTATGTAAAAATCCATTTTTTTCTAGCTCCTTTCATTGAAACATTCTGATCTCATAATCTTGCAAAGCTAGCTGCCCTAGCCTCAAGTCTACAATAAAAGCAAGGAGGAAACAGCAGATTTCTGTGGTTGTCATGTCAGGCTCCTCCCAAGGGATGAAGGGGCTTGCCAACCTACAGGGAGCACTGCCATGCTGTCTGCACCTAAAACTCCACTAACTGCCCTGAGCTCTGAAATGGTCATCTGGCCACTTCCACACCATCTAGAAGTGTTCTCCCATGAAGGGTTGCAAGGCCTTCACAATCTTTGCCCAAGTGTGAATCCATGGTAAATCGCAGCAGGAAGGATTATTTAAGTATCCTTCCTCCATGAAACTCTGGATCCACTTGTCAAAGTCTCCACTCCCATCTAAGATACAGTGAGTTCTTCATCCAGGCGATGATGGTCCTCATAACACATATTAATTTTTTCTTCATAATTTGGTAGTTTATCCTTGCTTATGGTTATTTTGTCCATCCAGTAGTTTCTCTCTTTTTGAATCTTTTCTAATTCTGAATTGTTCTCCTGTTTGTCAGAATCTAGCTTCAGGAGTTCACTGAGACATCTTAATTTTTCTGCTGTACTTGGCGACAAAGCCACATGGAATAATTGTCTTTCATGGCCGTCTCTCACCTCCTGCTCTCTCCTCACTCCACCCCAAGAAAGCTTCAGGTCTCCTACTATGTCATTAACACAAGCATTTCAGAAAAGATACGAAATTCCTAAAAATCTGACATGTGGTTATAATGTTATCAGTTGTAATTCTAGTTATTATTTTAAAATATGTCACAAAAATAACGAAATTTCCTTGTCAATTGCATTATAATGAACCAGATCTTTAACCAATCCTGTTTTTAAGTCACTAGGCAGAACATAAACAAAGCCCAATCCCCTGGAAGACGGAGGTGGTAAGAGCGTGAACCGCACGTCTCCTACACAGAGAGTGACAAGGACCACAGCGAGGAACGTCAGCCGTTCCGCTTCACGCAGAAGCCCCTGAAAGATTGCAAGGACACTGCGGGGGTTCTGAATAACCCCCAACTCAGCCGGGTTACGGGAATTAAGACCTTTATCGTAAAGCCCTGAACGATGAGCGGCCGCCGCCGCCGCCGCCATCACCACCACAGTTCCCCGCTCACTCCCCTCCGCCGCGACCCCGTGCCCGGGTTTCAGGTTCACTGACGGAGGGGATGCGAGTGGGAGGGACGTTGCGGGGGAAGGGGGAGAAACAAGTTTAGTAATAAGATACTGACCAACTTCCTACTTGGTCTTGTGTAGCTCCCTTTGTGTGCACCAGGCCTGGGTGCGGGTGCCCAGAATGGAAGCGCCCTGCTTAAGCCAGAGACCTTGACTCTGGGTGCCGGCTCTATTGGGGGACGCAAGGAGGCAGTCTCTCCAGACTCAAGGTTCCCCTGGAAGGCCCTGGGGTCGTTGGGCCAGGGGTCGCTTGGCTCCGGCGGACAATGACCACACCCCACCTTTGCCCTCCGTCTCCTCCCAGGCGCCCAGAAACCACACGGGAGACAGAGTTGCAGGCGTCAGCGGCTGGCATGATGCGCACTAGGTGGGCAGCAGCCCGTGCGTTCGCAGCTCCAGCAGCGGCGACAGCGTATAGCGTAAGCGGCGGATGGAGGCCTCTAAACTGAGAGGTGGGAGTCCACCGTGGAAGACATCGGGGTTCACCAAAACCAGGTAGAGCAGCGGCAGCGCTAGGAAGCCGAGCGGGAGCAGCACGAGAGTCTGCAGCGCGCCCAGCGCCCAGAGCCTGCAGATCGATCGACCGACCGACAAATGAGCGGTGGCTGGGCAGGGCAAAGGGGCCGAGCCCAGCGCGCCCAGCGCCAGCCACCTGAATTACCTGATGCCTGCCATACCCGCGCTGCGGAATAACCGCTTCTCCTGCGGAGAGAGGCAGCTTCAGCTCCGCGCCAAGGGGCGAAGGAGGGGAACCAGGGCGCCGCAGGGACCAGTCCCCTAGGTTTCGGGTCCCTGTAGGGGCAGGTAAGTCCGGGAGTATCTCGTCTTGGGGCGAGCCCTAGTGAAGATGCAGATCCCGGTGGCTGTGGGTGTGCGTGTTTCGCGTGGGCGGGTGGATCCTAACTCCAGCCTGCCCCGGGCCACGCTCACACAGTCTGCCTTGGCCACCTCCTCCATAAGCGATCCCGTGCAGTCCTGCACCAGGCGAGGCTGTGAGTCGCACCTGAGAGGATAGGCATGGAGATGGGCGATCTGCGCCGGCCCCACCGTCGTCCCGCCACACCCAACTGTCCTAAGTCCCTTACAGTTCCGGGCCTCCCCTCGAGGCATCCAGCGCAGCTGCCGCCTCCATCACCTTCCCTTGTAGCTCCTGGAGGGGGTGGAAGTGAGCCCTCAGGAGTCGGTGGTAGTCAGGCCATCGCAGCTGGAGGGGGGGGGCGGGGAAGTGTGGAGGCCCCAGTGGTATCGTAGGTGACTCTCAGGACAGGGGTGGGGTGTGGGGGCAGCACCTGCAGGACTCCACTCTGTTCCTGAAAGCTGGCCCAGGCCTCCTCGGTCCGCTGCGCACCCTGGGTGAGGGAGCCGGGATTAGACCAGAGGGACACACCCCTCTCCAAACTCCTGCGCCCCACTCACACCCAGGCTGCCCAGGCTCCACTCACACCCAGAACCAATCCCCCACCTTCAAGCCGCGGTTCCACCCGCACCTGCCGTAGGCTCTCCGCTTGCACTGCGTGCTTGGCCTCCACAAGTTCCAGTTGTTTCTTTCGGAACATCCAAGGATGTCAGCAACCGGGTGCGTCCTGCCCCCGGCCGCGCCTCAGAGCCGGATGCCCCTGCGGCTGCCAAGTCCACAAGGCCCCGCCCTCGCCTCTGCTCCGCCCGCCCCCGGCACTAAGGGCCCAGTCCCCAGGTTGTCAGGACTCTGCCCGGGACGCCCCAACTCCGCCCAAGCACCTGCAACTCCATCAGTTGGGTCCCAAGTTGTTGCTCCTCGCGCTGCTGAGTCTGCTGCTCTCCTCCGTAGTAGAAGAGCTGAGGGTGGGGCTTGTGAGGGCGGGTCTCAGAGGAGGGGCGGAGTCCTGGGGACCGGGGGCGGGGCGGAAACGAGGGCGGGAGGAGGTGTCCTGGGTGTGGGGACGCGGCGAAATCGGGGACAAAGACCAGAATTGAACTCTCGCGGGTAAGCAAGAGACAAAGCAAGTACCTGACTTGACAGGTCTTCCCACTGCTCCTGCAGGTGCCGGTTGTGTTGCTCCTGCGGACAGGATCCAGGGGCTGGTCCCGGCCTCTCCGAGTCCCCGCTCCACCGGCCCCGCCCCACCCGGGGCCCCCCTCCCCACCAGGTCCTGCTTGTGGCGCTCGGCGGTTTCCTGAAGTAGCCGCGAGCGCTCCACACGCTCCCGCGCCGCCTCGCGCGCCTCCCCTCTCAGCGTCCGGGTCGCCTGGCTTCGCCTCCGCTGCAGGCTGCAGAGGGGAAACTGAGGTAGTGGCACCTCGGGAAGCAGTGGGCACTTCCTCCGGTCCTTGGGGGAACGACCAGCTGAGGGCTCGGGATGGTGCCCAAGAAGCCCACTCAGGGTCGCCTCGTGTTAGACTCCTCCTTCCCCTTCGTGGGGGCCCCTGAGTAGATCACCCGAGACCCAGTGACCGACAGCGGAGGTGTGGGCCGGAGCGGGAATAATAACTGACGGGTGGTCCAGACCCTCTGCTAAGCCTGGAGTGTCGCAGTCCGAGGATTTTCCCACTCTCTAACCGGGTTGAGCCGCGGACCTGCGCTCGCGCTCACGCAGATCCTGCAGGCGCCCGGTGAGGCTTTCGCTCTCGGCTTCAAGACCGCGCACCAGCTCCTCCAGCTCCTGCTTCCGCAGGCGTCCGTCGCGGTTGTCCTTCTGCAGCTGCAGCAGCAGCTCCTGAGTCTCCGCCATGGCTCCTGGGGCTCTGCCCCGCCACAACCCTATTCAAGGCCTCCACCAGAAATAGTCGTCACAATGGGCGGCAGGGGGCGTCGGAGCGCAAACCCGGAGCCGGGCGAGATGCGGGTCAGGGGGAACGGTACTTAGTCATTTAATTCACTTATAACAGGACTATAAGGAAACCAAATAGGAGAGAGACACTCAGCAGGTGGGGGGCGGGAGGAGGGGAGGATAAGGGCACAAAATGGAGTAGAAAATAACACAAGGGACCATGGAGATGGATCACGGGTGAATTGGTCGTGGGTTACCCAAGAGGAATACAAAATGTAAAAGACATAAATAACAATAAAAATATATACATAAAAAATTTATTAGGTCAGTAAAAGGTTAGTAAGATACTAACACCGAATTCAGAAAAAAAAGTGAGGCCAGTTTGTTTCCCCCATATTACAGATGGCACTTGCAAATCTCTTGCGTGAAAAACTTGGAAATATATATCGGATCCATAAGTATGTTCATTTCTTTTGACCCAATTATTCCACTCCTGGGAATTCATCAAAGGAATAAAAAGATGTTTTAAACGACTGTGCATTAAGTGGTTCAATGAAATGCCTTCAGCAATTACAGAAAACAATTGTAATTATTTAAATGACATTTAAATATTGTGGTAAGCAGAAATATGATGTGTAGGTGAAAAAAGAATGATTTAGTGTTTGTGTTTTATAAGGTACATTGATGTTTATAAGGCATATAGGCAAGATCTTTAAAGAAAACAGGAGAAAGACAAGCTGTTTCATTGTTTGGTGGGAGTGTAGGTAAACTCATCTGTTTAAAACCTGCCTTTATATTTGGTCAATTTCAATTGTGAATTTGAATGCAAAATTTCCCAATAAATCATTAGCCAAGTGCAAGGTGGCATATTAAAAAGGTGCATAGAAACCAAGCAGAGTTTATCCCAGGGGTTGGTCAAGATCAGAAAATTGATGATTCACCACATGAAACTAGGAGGAAGAACACTACCATTTCAATAATGCATTTCAATGAATGCAGAAAATATTACAGAATTCATTATCTACTGATATTTTTAAAAGCTCTTTTGAAAGAGAGCTAGAAAGGGACACTCTAACTTGATGAAAGTTACTTAGTAAAAATGTAAACATATATAGTAAGGAGGAAGCCACACACAATTTTTTTTTCAGCAAATACAGTTGTCTCTCTATATCTGCATTCATGGATTCACCCAGCTACAGGTGTTTGTTGCTGAAGTCTCAGATTGGGGAGAACTTGCAGATACAGAAAGCTGGTTATGAGGGATCTGAGCATTTCAGATTTTGGCATCTGCAGGGGTTCTGAAACCAGTCCCCTGCAAATACTAAGTTTTGGGGAGTCATAAGTTATATGTGGGTTTTGACTACTGGGGTTTTGGTGCCCCTAGCCCCAGCACTGTTCAAGGGTAAACTATTTTAATAGCATTCCCTTTAAGAATTTAAGAGGTGAGAACAGTGACTCCCACTAAGGTCTGATTAGTGCTGGAGGGTCTGCAACATAGCAAGAAAGAGAAATAGAAAAATGTGAGGAGTATGCAGCAGCATAGTTACTTAGCCTAAAGAACTACTTCTCATTCCATCTTGCCAATACAAGCCCCTTAGATTACTCCTTTCCAAACGTCTTGTTCTTCTGAGTCACCAGGCCTACTACTTCCTAGCTCCAGGTATAATGCAGAACTGATCTAAACCAATTGTGGTTGTCTGCTTCCCTGTGGTAAGATTTTGCCTGTGAACCTCAAGAGAAAGTTCGCTAGGGGTTTCTGGGAGGTTTCCCTTGCTGTAAAAAAAGACACACGGAAGAATATTTTCTTTGATGCCTGCTGGTGTCTATATGTGATGACTGGCACTACTGCAGCCACTTAGTGGCCATGAATGAAGAAGCTCATGTCTGGAAGGAAGGAAAAAGGAAGTCAATCTGTTCTATCTAATGTGTCTCTTTTGAGGGGAAACCTCCCACAAATCTTTCACTCATTTTTCATGGACCAGAACTAGGGCACTTGCTCATTCCTAAGGCAGTCACCAGTAAATAGGAATGGGACTGAGACAAAGATAGGGGGAAAGGTGAGTAGTAGGGAGGCATTCCATAACCACTTGACAGATGGTGCTGGGAAAGCCAGCTCATGATAAAAAAGAAACATGAGTAAAAAAAAAAAAATACAAAAGAAATTTAAAAAAAGTCTTCTTCACACTCTCTGTAAAAAGGAACCCTAGAAGGATCAGAGACTTAAATTAGATAGGCAGCAGACTTAGAATTTTGGTTTGGGGAAAGATTTGTCAAACAAGACATAGCAAGCACAACCTGTGGAAGGAAAGTCAATGTATTTATTACATCAAACACAGAAGTTTTTGCTTCTCTATAGACAACAGAGTGATGGCAATATGCTCTATCTTGATTGGAGGTTGAATTCCTAAGTGTAAGGTATTAGTCAAAACTCTTTGGATGAAACACTTAAATTCTGTGCTTTTAAATCTATGAAATTATACCTCACTTAAAAACAATCCATTTGGAACAAAAGACACCATGGACAAATGGGTGACAAAATGGGACAAGATCTTTGTAATCAAATGACTAAATTTGGAATCAGATGACTAACATATGGAATGTTCTGGGGCCACCCAGGTTTCTCACAAGATAAACCAAGCATCAAAAGGACAAAGGATCTGCTGGGACAATCTCCAGAGAGAACTTTAATGTCCAACAAGAGTATGAAGAGACTCTCTGCTGTTGGCAGCCACCAGAAAAGCACCGAGACACTGGTTGACATCAAATATAAGCAAAGCTGTGAACAATCTGGGATCCTTTCTCACTGCTACCAGCATAGTACTTGGCCACTGGGCGAGCAAGATGATAGGGTGACTGGGTATGGTTGCTCTCTACCACCCACAGTTCTATGACCCATAGGAAGGAGGAAGCCACATGTTCACAAAGCATTGAGAACCGCTTAAATGAACCACCAGTGTTAGGAGATTGAAGAGAGAAATGGGCTATATGGAAACAATTTATAAAGGAATTAAGTAGAGCATTTAAAGTGAGCTAGGACCTACTAAAATCAACATGAAGCCGCCTAAAATTAATGTTGATAAGAAATAAGAAGTAGAATGAGATGTACCCCATGATAATATTGATATAAACAATGTTATACATTGTCTCCCCGGAGTCCTGGGGAGCGGGGAAGAACAGGACCTGGGGTGGGAAGAGGGGTGGTGCATGGTCTCAGGATGAGGACAAGGGGTCTCCATGCTGTATCCAGGCCAGCTAAGGGCTACTGTGCAGATGAAACTCTGCAGAGGCCAAGGTGAATTTAGGAATCCTGATAGAACCAGGAGCTAGGTCTCCTCTCACTAATGTGGAGAATATAAGCAAGACCATAACTAGTTTTACTTGTGGTAAGTTAAAAGACAGCATAATTGTCTGCAGTCCTGCCGTCAGGAGTGGAACCTATCGTCTGTTCCATGAATGTGTGTCTTCTTCAGGCCAACAGAAGGAGGCAGATGAGCCTCAGAACCTTTGCTGTGCCTCCCATCCTCTAAGAGCAAAGGGAAGAAGCCCTGGGGGCTGGCAGCCCGCACCACCAGCAACCAAGTGCACAATCCGGTTGGAGACCAAGCAGCCCCAGAAGGCCCTTGAGACTCCTGGCAGCTTGGCCCTGATCCGCACGACGGGGAAGCCATCGCTGAGCACCGGCTCCTGCACCAGCTCAGACCCCTTTGAGGGCACAGCCAGGTGTTTCGGGTCCTCACCAGCCCCATGGGCTCCATCCGAGGCCTTCACCACTGCTCTGCTCCTGGCACAAAGTCCGCTTTGACCAGGCTGGCCAGTCCCCACTGCACCCAGGGCACTCAGAAGGCACCCAGGGCGCCCCTGTCCACCTGAAAGGACTTGGTGCTGCCGACGAGTACACAGCAGGTGCCCTCCGTGCTGTTCCTGTCCTGTCCAGCCTGGGCTGGCCCCTCCTGTTCCTCCCTGTGGGGATGCAGCAAGCCCTCTCCCCATCCATCCCCACTTGCTTCCATACCATTCCTAGGGGCACTCTGCTCAGGGTCCCCACCCTCCCAGAAGCAGCTTTGCCACGGCAGAGGCAGCCTTGTACCCGCCAATGGAGGCAGCAGCAGAAGACCCACCCCACCACAGACCGGGCTGAGGGGCCTGGGCAGTCGCCCACGCACCTCGACGGGGTGCCTCCCTCATCCCGGAAGTGGCTCTGGAAGAGCTGGATGGTCAGGGCGCCCTTCCCCGTGGCCCTGTGCCCGCCACCGGCTTACAAACGCTCACGGCTTCTCCCGTTGCTGGGTCGCGGCACCGACGTGGTCTCACGGCCCCCCAGAGATGGCCAGGCTCGGTCAGCCCGACGTAACAGGGCTGGTTGGTCCTGACCTTGGACCTAGATGTCTGGTAACGGGGTGGCCTCCACATTGTGGGCCCCGGGGCACCCCCAGTCCAGGGGTGGGTCAGGCCCCCACCTGGGCTTTCACAGCAAGAGGCAGACATGTCACGAGAGAGAACGGGATGCCACAGTCAGGAAATCCATTGTAGACGGGACTCTGTGAAAGGTCAGTGAGGTCGCTGGCAGCAGCTGCATCTGCCGTGGGAACGGCAGGTCAGGGCGGCCATTGCCAAGGGGAGGGTGGGCCGGTCAGGGGTGCCTCACAGCAGAGCAGCCAGAGCC